>UESW01001826.1:313655-348509 GCA_900491605.1 Calamus simplicifolius | reverse complement strand
AGCCGATCGCACATACATCCGAGAGTTCTTCCACCGTCGACCGCACCGTACTTGGACGGGATGCTCATGGGCTGTAAGTATATAGTAATTGTAAATATATCATTATGTTTTTAAGTCAATTACCTATAAACATATATTTTTTAACAGATTTATTGAGCAGCATCATGTATCGAACCAGATCAGCTCCATATTTCAGAGGCGTGCTGATCCCAGTGGCTACGATTGGCGCCATGTATCTGCAGCCACGAGGGAGTTTTATTTTTCAGAGTTTCAGGTAAACTTATTAAATACAATTTATCTTAAATTTCTTAATCTTAATAAATTCTTAAACTAACTGTTTATTTCAATGCAGAAAAAGTTTACGTGGGACCCGCTATCCATGATGCCATTAGGGCAGCATGGAATGCTCTTACAGCACGCCGATACTCCGACATGCTTCATCGTTGGAGGACATCGGGTGAGCGTCCTACCCATGTGCCGGAGGGTATTTGGCACGAGTGGCAGCAGGCATGGCAGTCTGATGGCTGGCGCAGGAGGTCCACATCAACCAGCACGAACCGCCGATCCGAGAGGGGCGGTCCTGGCACGGGTCTCTCCTGCCACACTGCGAGGTCTATTTCGATTCAGGAGCACAGACGCCGCATGGTAAGAAAACTTAAATATTTTAATTACTAATTTACTTATTTATAAATACTTTATTTATATCAATTTTTCTTTCTGTTGTTGTAGTCTGAACAGGAGGGCGGATCCTGGTGAGTTTCGTCTATTCAGGGCGACACACACCAGGAGGGATGGTTCCTGGTCGATACACGATCACGGGAGGTTGCGATAAGAAATTAGCTTTATATTGTATCTGTTTAATTTCTAAAATTTTATTTAGAAATTTATTGATTCATTTATTATTGATTTTATAATTCAAAGGCATAAGTCGAGGAGCTTCAGTTCCAGGCATCGCAGGTCGACTCCAATGATGGGGGACCGCCCGTCGAACTCTCATCAGAGGAGAGTCGACGTATATTTTTGGAGGCTGTTGGTGCCCAGCCGCGAGACCATAGGGTCTATGGTCTGGGCACTAGAGCTTCTGTATATTTTCCCAGTAAGCCTCCAGTTCGCGCTATTCTGGTGATATTCCTGCCGAGCATTTAGAGGACATTCGGAGATCTATTACGGAGGAGGTTCGGCAGGAGGTTCGGTAGGACGTTCGGCAGGAGATTCAGCAGGAGTTCAACCAGCGCATGGAAGTCCTTCAGCACGAGTTTGACCAACGCACGGAAGTCCTTCAGCACGAGCTCTCTGACATAAGAGAGTAGATGCGTCACATGCGGGATTTGGTTAGCCGCATGTCGCAGGGTTTCCAGCTACCACGTGATCATGATAGTGGAGATTCTTGATGTATTTTTTTCTTTACTTTTTATGTGTTGTACATAGAAACTTCAAAATTTTAATATATTAATTATTTTTGAAAATTTAATGATGAATGTTTCGATTAATATTAGTGTTTCGATCAATATCAGTGTTTCGATCATAATTTTTGTAAATTTAACCGTTTTAATTTATAATATTTTATATTTTTTTAAAAAAATTTAATCAGTGACACATTAGCGATTGAAATTGCATCGCTAATATATCTAAAATATTATTAAATATTGCGACGCACTCAATTGCGTCGCAATATTGCGACGCAATTGAATGCGTCGCAATATTAAATTTAACCATTTTAATTTTTAATCTTTTTATTTAAAAAAATATTTAATTAGCAACATATTAGCGACTGAAATTGCATTGCTAATATTTCTAAAATATTATTATTAAATATTGCAACGTAACGTTATTGCGACGCACTTGGTTGCGTCGCAATATTAAATTTAACCGTTTTAATTTTTAATTTTTAATATTTTTTTATAAAAATTTAATTAGCGACTCATTAGTGACTAAAATTGCATTGCTAATATTTCTAAAATATTATTATTAAATTTTGCGATGCAACGACCTTGCGTCGCAATATTGCGACGCAAGACGTTGCGTCGCAATATTGCGACGCAATAAATGCGTCGCTAAGAGTCGCTATTTAGCGACACAATGCGACTAAATTCATTCTGTGACGAGACTTACAGTGACGCTATAGTTGCATCGCTAATGCGTCGCAAAACCCAGTTTAGCGATGCATTAGTGACGCATTTTTGCGTCGCTATATTTATTTTCTGTTGTAGTGAAAGTTCCAGCGCTGGTTGTCTGGTCGATGCGAAAGCTTTGGCTTCTTGGATTGAGGTCCGCTTGGTTCCTCGTGGACCTGCTTCTTATTGGGTCTCCTGTCAGTTTTTCTTCTTATGGAGTCGGCTTCGTCGGCAAGTATGTACTTCTTATAGGGAGAAATAAACTCCAGGCATGCATATTTAATAATTTGATAACAAATATCAATGCAGAATTTTAAAGATTAAATATTAATCTATCTAACATGCATCAAGATCATATCTTTGCCTTATATATAGGATCGTTTGATCTAAAATATGCATATAAATAAAAACATCAAGATCATATCTTGATCTTCAAGATGACTAGTCATACTACTTATCTTGAAGCCTGCCTTAAGATCTAGGGATCAAATCACTTACCTTAAGAACAGTAGGTAAATCCTTATTGCTCTGCAGCCGTTCAATCGTCCGGCCTCTAGTATCGTCCACGCGAAGCCCCGAATGATCGGATTCCCGGGAGTGCTAGCTCGCGAAAAATACTTTGCTGATCTTGAATCCTCCCACTTGAATCTTCCTCCAAGATCCACCAAACTTTTGCTAACACCAGAATCACCAGGATTTTTGTTCTAACTTTTAGAATTACAATCCACGACATATCATGTCTTTCTGGTGAAGAATGTCCTATTTATAGTCAATTCTAACACTTAGAATTAATTTATTTAATTCTGAATGAAAACCAAAGAGATTTTGGTTAATTCCAACGTTCGTGAAAACCAAAGAGACGCGCGTTTGGTTAATTCCGATGTTCGGTGAAAACCAAAGAGATGTGAATTCTAACACTTAGAATTCCATCGCGCAAAGAGGCGAATTCCATGTTTGGAGAAGATTAATGTTATACATTAAATTCTACATGAGATTTAATCTCTTGTGAGATCCTTATGCGAGAGGGTTTAGTTTTTTTGGTTTAAGCTGATTGAATTTATTGGATTGAACCCACATAGATCATGGTCCTAGCCCAAATCAAATTTGGCTAGTCCTGAATCTATTTAAATCCAAATCAAGTCTAATTTCAAATCAATATTTGAAATTGATTAGTCCTTCTAATAGACTTAAACCAAATTGAATCTTATTCACTTGTACTTAACCCAATTGAGATAATTCAATCAATCAAATTGATTAATTAAATCATATACGATTCTCAATCGTTGATCAGCAAATAGATCATCCTAGGAAACTTCTATGCGTGTGACTCTCTAGGTTCGAACCTAAGCCGGTAGCATAGAAACAACTTTCTATACTAATCGATGTGCCCATCTAGCAATGGAACCCGACGTCCGGATAGGTCGAAGAGTTGCCGAGCAAACTCCAAGAACCCTAAGAAACAGTTACCGTATAATTCATCCTCTTGACCACAAATGCTAAGGATGGCTTAAGAGCCTGTCAACTCTAAACAGCAAATCCATAAAGTGATTTCAATTTTAGTGATCATGTGACTTCACATGAAGTGCCTTGGCCAAGGTCTTGCTAAATTGAAACACAAGCATTTCTCCTTTTAACGGGATAGGTCAAATTCCATCTTGATCCACAACTGACTACCACAAGTACTTGACTGCACCCAGTAACCTTTCGTAGCTGGATTAGAAATCCAGGTGGTCCGGCACCTAAGTACAATGAGTTGCTTGTAAGCCACTGGTTGTGATCTTCAGGTCTGAAGGATACTTATACCTATATCTTCTCGGATTAACTCTTGACAGCAGAGTATCCGAAAATGAGTCACGTTCGGTGAAATGTACTCCTACACTTTCACCTGTATGTCATACCAGTGTCTCTACACTCCTTGGTTAAGAGGACAACCAACAAATATGATATACAACGTCCTATAATTGATAGTACTATGGCCCTGTCATAGTATATCATTTGGTCGCGAACTCTTTTAAGGACCTTCAAAGATAAATCCTCCTTTATCGTGAAGGAAGATCCTAAGGGCTTCATTACTATCAGGAGTATTAAGAAGATGTTCTTGTAATGAATAAACTGCCAAATAACTTTTATTAATATATCAATTTATATACAATTTACATTAGCACAATCATCAAATGATTGGCTTTAGGATACAATTCCCAACAAACTCCCACTTAGCCTAAAGCCACTCATTACAGTATCTAATACCCATCTTCAACTTATAGTTGTCAAACTCCTTGATGCTGAGTGCTTTAGTAAATGGGTCACCTAGGTTTTCCTTTCCATCAATCTTCTGAAGATTTATGTCACCTCGGTCTACAATCTCTCGAATAAGATGAAACGGCGCAGTATGTGCTTGGTGCGCTGATGTGCTCGTGGTTCCTTTGCTTGAGCTATGGCACCAGTGCTGTCACTGTACAACAGGACTGGTCCATCTATGGAAGGTGTCACTCCAAGCTCGGAGATGAACTTTCGCAGCCACACAGCTTCTTTCGCAGCATCTGATGCAGCGATGTACTCTGCCTCGCACACCGAATCTGCCACTGTATGTTGCTTGGAACTTTTCCAGCAAACAGCTCCACCATTCAGGATAAACGAAACCCGATACACTTTTGCTATCATCATGATCTGATTGGAAACTGGAATCAGTATATCCAACAAGTTTCAAATCAGACTCTCCATAGACTAACCACTGGTCCTTAGTATTTCTCAAATACTTAAGGATTGTCTTAACAACTTGCCAGTGTTTTTCTCCTGGATCAGATTGGTATCTACTCACTACTCCTAGTGAGTATGCCACATCTGGTCTTGTACATGTCATGGTGTACATAATCGATCCCACTGCCGAAGCATATGGAATTCGACTCATACGTTCTCTTTCATTAGGAGTTGTCGGACAATCCTTCTTAGAAAGATGAATTCCATGGCCTATCGGAAGATAGCCTTTCTTGGAATTCTCCATGCTAAACCTCTTTAGCACGTGTCAATGTACGTAGATTGGGATAAACCAAGCATCCTCTTAGATCTATCTCTATAGATCTTCATCCCTAGGATGTATGATGCTTCTCCCAGATCTTTCATGGAGAATTGTGATGATAACCATGTCTTTATTCCTTGTAATGCAGGGATATCATTCCCGATTAAGAGAATATCATCCACATATAATACAAGAAATACAATAACGGAATCGTTAGCCCATTTATAAATGCAAGGTTCTTCTTTATTCTTAATAAAGCCATAAGATTTGATCACTTTATCAAATCGTATGTTCCAACTCCTAGATGCTTGCTTAAGTCCATAAATAGACTTCTGTAGCCTGCACACTTTAGACTCGTCTTCAGATATAAAACCTTCAGGCTGTATCATATACACCTGTTCTTCTAAATCACCATTTAGAAAAGCGGTTTTAACATCCATCTGCCAAATCTCATAATCGAAGTGTGCTGCTATAGCTAGCATAATCCGAATGGATTTCAGCATTGCCACAGGAGAAAACGTTTCGTCATAGTCAATACCATAACGTTGACGATACCCCTTGGCAACCAGACGTGCTTTATAGGTCTCTACCTTTCCGTCTGCGCCTCTTTTCCTCTTGAAAACCCACTTACACCCTATGGGTTTTATCCCTTCGGGTGGGTCAACTAATGTCCATACATTATTGTCCTTCATGGAATCAAGTTCGGATTTCATGGCATCAAGCCATTTATTAGAGTCAGTCCTTTGCATAGCATCCATATAGGTGATCGGATCCTCGTTGTTCTCATCGAGTTCAACAGGATCATCGTTCTGGACCAAGAAACCTAAGTATCTGTCCGGTTGATGTGGTACTCTACCAGATCGCCTTAATGGTGCATCTAAAATGGGTTTTGAGTTTGATCTAATCAACTCAGATTCTAAGGGTTCACTGGTTTGTGTTGTTCCTTCTACTTGATGAACTTCCTCAAGTTCAACATTAGAGCTATTTGTTCCTTCACTAAGGAACTCCTTTTCAAGAAAAACTGCTCTATTACTAATGAACAACTTTTGTTCTTCAGTATTGTAGAAGTAATATCCTTTGGTTTCTTTCGGATAGCCGATAAAAAATATTTGTCAGATTTGGGTTCAAGTTTGTCTGATTTTGCACGTTTCACATAAGCCGGACACCCCCAGACTCTCAGATAGGTGATAACCGGTTTATGTCCATACCACATCTCATGTGGAGTTTTAGAAACAGACTTACTTGGAACCTTATTAAGAATATGACAAGCTGATTCTAATGCATATCCCCAAAATGATATTGGCAAGCTTGCAAAACCCATCATGGACCGAACCATGTCTAACAGAGTTCGATTCTTCTTTCCGACACACCGTTATGTTGCGGTGTTCCAGGAGGAGTCCATTGGGAGAGAATCTCATTCTCCCTTAAATATGTCACAAAGTCATTGGAAAGGTATTCGCCTCCTCGATCTGATCGAAGGGTCTTAATACATTTTCCTGTTTGTTTTTCTACTTCTTTATGATATAGTTTGAACATTTCAAACGACTCAGATTTATGTCTCATAAGATAGACATAACCGAACCTAGAAAGGTCGTCTGTAAAAGTAATGAAGTAGTAATATCCACCTTTGGCACAAGTGCTCATTGGTCCACATACATCAGTATGTACTAGACCCAATAGCTCTTTGGCTCTTTCACCTTTTCCAGTAAAAGATGACTTGGTCATTTTACCAAGAAGACAGGATTCACAGGTAGTTAATGATTCACAATCATCAACTCGAAGGATGCCCTCCTGAGTTAACCTGTTTAATCTGTTCTTATTGATATGACCCAGCCGATGGTGCCAAAGATAAATATCTGTGACATCAGTTGTTCTAGGGCGCTTACTTGATTTGTACACTACATTCACAGGCTGTGATAATATATAAATGCCATTAGATAAATGCCCAGTCATTACAGTGACTCCATTCATAATGATATTCAAAGTAACATCCTTTATTGAAATTTCATAATGACTTTTGGCCAGAAGGCCTACAGAAATTACGTTCAACAAGAACGTTGGGCAAAAATGACAATCATTTAGTATAATGACATTTCTATTGAAAACTATTTCAAGAACTCTAATGCCAGAACTGGAACTAATCTTCCATCGCCGACATTAAGGAATCTTTCATTGTCCTCAAATCTTCTAGTGACCTGTAGTCCCTGCAATGAATTGCAAATGTTAAAAGGACTCCCGGTATCCAATACCCAGGTCTGATTATCATATACAGAAAAATTACAAGGTGTTATCATATAAATACCTTGTTGAGCAACATCTTGCCCCTTTTTCTTCTTTGGCCTGTTTGGATCAAGTGTGGCAATGTAAAGAGGACAGTTCCTCTTCAGTGCCCTTGCATCTTGCAGTGAAAGCATTCCCTTTTCTTATTCTTTTTCTTCTTCCCTTTCCCAAAGGGTTGACGCCCTACCTTAGATCCTTCAACCACATTAGAGAGCTGGTTATCCTTCTCAAAGTTCTGTAACAACCCCAACAAACCGTGGTAGTTGACTGCAGGCTTTGTCATTCGAAAATGAGTAAGGAAAGGTCGGAAGGATGGAGGCAAGGAATTCAGGATCGCATCTTTTCCCAACTGCTCATGTAGGGGAAAGCCGAGCTTGCTTAGGAGTTCTATCTTCTCGATCATGTACAATACATGATCAGTGACAGGAGATCCATCCCTCATTCGAGCATTAAAAATAGCACAACTAGTCTTGTGCCTTTCAACGTCGTCGGGTGTGCCGAAAGATTCATTCAACGCTTGAATGATTTCTTCTGGCTGAGCATTCTCGAACCGGCGACGAATTCATCGTTCATTGCTGCTAGCATGATGCAACGCACGCTAGTTCTATCATTGAGCCACTTCTGATAAGTGTCTCTCTCAGAACTTTGGGTGTTTGCATCAGGTATCTTTGGTGCAGGATTATTCAGAATATATAGAATCCTCTCATGCTCAAGGACGATCTTAAGTTTTCTAAACCAGCTATTGAAATTTAAACCATTCAACTTGTCACTATCCAATAGGGACCTTAATGATAAATTAGTGGCCATGTTCTGCATAAGGAAAAACTAAAGTTTATAGTATATAAATTGATTCAGTCTAAAGACTTGGACTTTAGTCTAAAGATTCTCCCACTATTTTGTTCAAATTGGCAGCCTCTACACCCCAATTCGAAGAATTATTCTTAATTCTTTAGTGGGCACTAAGATCTACATAGACTACATACAGGCCCAAGTGAAGCTTGGCCAACCCATATGCATCTAAGAGTAGGTTCAAAACCAATTGTTTCCCAAACAATTCTTAGTGTTCAGTTTTGCCCCATGTACCTCTTCAGCAGGCATGAAGTGCCTCCACTGAAAGTTCTGGTTAGGTCCAACCATTAAATGATATAATCAGTGTAACCTATCAATAGACAACCAAGCCCGAGTGAAGCTCGGCTCACCTGACTGTCTATTTAATAGTTACGCTGACTTATCATATAATGAATGATAATTCGATGGTTGACAAGCACCAGGCATGGAGTGCCTCCAATGATTATCAAGACATCGGACTCATTATCACCCACCTTAATGGGAGGCTATGATCTAGTTATCATATAACTATTTCATTTTAAGGACCTAATAATTTTAGAGGATTTAATAATCTGAAGATAAATTGACTAATCAAGTTCTCCCACTGAATCTATGAAATCGGTAGAATGAAACAAGATTAAGTCAGGTTAAGTGGCACCTAAATCAGTCAGACTGATTTCCTTACAGGCATGGGTCAACCGAATCAGGTAAATGATCTGAATCATAAATGGTTCACCATATTGACCAGGTAAGTGAGATCGATGGGAGGGATATGCATTAACTCGTTAAAGACGCATCAATACGAGTAGCTCCTAATTAAAAACCATTCGATCGTTGATCCTAGAGCAACTTGCCAACTCACCTTGACATCATATGGTTAACCAATTTTGATTTGATCATCTAAGAGATTCATGCTCAACCACGGAGCCTAATCTACTCCATTTGGTTTAATCAAAGATATGGACATGATCAACTACAACTATTGTTCGATTTAGAGCATCCTTAACCTAATCTAATCAATTTAGATTTGATCAAATACTCTTATAGTCCATTTGATTTAAAACTTAGGGTCTTACCCATCATGGACCTGATTTAGCTAACCCAAAAGATTAAATATATTTCATGTTTATATATTTTCATTCATGCATCACTTGCATTATACAACTACTCATAATTTCTATATTTAGATCATATCTAAAAAAAATTATGAATAAATATTTGACATTCAAATAAGACTCATAAATATTTGTATGTTTCATAACATAGACAACAAGCCATCATATCTCATATCTATGTTTTATACTAAACATGCAAATATCATACTTTTATACAACATCAATATGTATCAAATATAAAACGTCTTTTGAGAGTAAGTGTAATCTATGTTTTGATGCCAAAGATCAATTTAATTATCTTTTGACTAAGCATCAAAAATAATTGCACGGCAATATATCGCAGAATACCTCATTGAATGGGTAATTTAGATTTTTAATCCATCTGTGACCGAATGACCTGGTAGCTTTGATTATAAAATTAATAGGAGCATTAATTTACATGCAATAAATTAGATCGATATGAAACCATGGCTCTGATACCATTTGTAAGAAGAAATAAACTTCGAGGCATGCATATTTAATAATTTGATAATAATTATCAATGCATAATTTTAAAGATTAAATATTAATCTATCTAACATGCATCAAGATCATATCTTTGCCTTATATATAGGATCGTTTGATATAAAATATGCATATAAATAAAAACATCAAGATCATATCTTGATCTTCAAGATGACAAGTTATACTACTTATCTTGAAGCCTGCCTTAAGATCTAGGGATCAAATCGCTTACTTTAAGAACAGTAGGTAAATCCTTATTGCAGCCGTTCAATCGTCCAGCCTTTAGTATCGTCCACGCGAAGCCCCGAATGATCGGATTCCTGGGAGTGCTAGCTCGCAGAAAAATGACTTTGCTGATCTTGAATCCTCCCACTTGAATTCTTCCTCCAAGATCCACCAAACTTTTGCTAACACAGAATCGCACTAGGATTTTATTTTCTAACTCTTTAGAATTTCAATCCATGACATATCGTGTATTGTGTTCTTTTCTGGTGAAGAATGTCCTCTAATTTATAGGCTCAATTCTAACACTTAGAATTCAGCCGTTCGGTTAAAACCAAAGAGACACAACCTTTTGTTTAATTCCAACGTTCAGTGAAACCCAAAGAGACACAACCTTTGGTTAATTCCAACGTTTGGTGAAAACCAAAGAGACGCGGCATTTGGTTAATTTCGACGTTCGGTGAAAACCAAAGAGATGTGAATTCTAACACTTAGAATTCCATCGCGTGGTTGATTCAAAGAGGCACATTTATTCCATATAAATTATAACACTTTAGAATTCCAACAGAACTGTTTGGAGAAGATTAATGTTATACATTAAATTCTGTATGAGAATTTAATCTCTCGTAAGATCCTTATGCGAGAAAACTATTTTCACACATGGGGTTTAGTTTTGGGTTTTGGTTTAAGCTGATTTGAATTTATTGGATTGAACCTACATGGATCATGGTCTTAGCCTAAATCAAATTTGGCTAGTCCTGAATCTATTTAAATCCAAATCAAGTCTAATTTCAAATCAATATTTGAAATTGATTAGTCCTTCTAATAGACTTAAACCAAATTGAATCTTATTCACTTGTACTTAACCCAATTAAGATAATTCAATCAATCAAATTGATTAATTAAATCATTTACGATTCTCAATCGTTGATTAGCAAATAGATCATCCTAGGAAACTTCTATGTGTGTGACTCTCTAGGTTCGAACCTAAGCCGGTAGCATAGAAACAACTTTCTATACTAATCAATGTGCCCATCTAGCAATGGAACCCGACGTCCGGATAGGTCGAAGAGTTACCGAGCAAACTCCAAGAACCCTAAGAAACAGTTACCGTATAATTCATCCTCTTGACCACAAATGCTAAGGATGGCTTAAGAGCCTGTCAACTCTAAACAGCAAATCCATATAGTGATTTCAATTTTAGTGATCATGTGACCTTCACATGAAGTGCCTTGGCTAAAGTCTTGCTAAATTGAAATATAAGCATTTCTCCTTGTTGCCCAGATGTAGTAGCCCAAGAGGGGGGTGAATTGGGTATTTTAAAAATTAATTCAATGGATGATATTGACTAACGCAGATATGTGCTTAATCAAAAGTTAATTTGCAGCGGTGTAGTGGAGTGCACAAATAGAAAATACACAGATCAATCAAACACAAACACAGCAGGGTTTATAGTGGTTCGGTGCCAAACTCGGCTCCTACATCCACTCCCCAAAAACCCTTGGGAATTTCACTAATCGTATCACAACGATTACAACCCCTAGCCTTCCCCGGCTAGTCCTCTTGTTTTCACGGCACAAGGCAGCCAAATCCCCTAGCCTTCCCGGCTAGTCCTCTTGTTTTACTGGCACAAGGAAGCCAATCCCCTAGCCTTCCCGGCTAGTCCTCTTGTTTTACTGGCACAAGGAAGCCAATCAAGAAACTAGGGTTATCTCTAACCCTAATACAAGATTTATCAAAGAATAACAGATAGCTCCAAATATGAGCAGATATTCAAATAAGAACTTTACAATTTTTAGAAGCAATAACCAGCAGCAAATGTAGAATGTCGACGCAGCTGAGATTTGAATCTTGCTTCAAAGGCTTGGACGATTTTTGAGCAAGTGTTGAAGGATGAAACTTCGCAGCACAAAGACTTGCTTCTCAAGATCCGAAAGTTGTAAGCAATAAGCACTCTCTTTTGATTTCTTTCTTTTCTCTCTTTTGTATTCTTGATGTGTCAAAATATGTAAGAAATTCGTCAAGGTTTTCTTCTGAACATCTCTATTTAAACCAATCAAAAAACTATCCGTTAGATTCATTGGTAAATAGAAGAAAAGAAAAACGGGAAGAAATAAAACCGTTTGAAATATTTTCCCAAATGATGAAAGCATTAAACCCATTGCTAGTGAGGGATTCCTGTCCATAATCAAAAGAAAACGGTCAGCATTCATCAAAATAGAAATGAGAGAGAGAAAGAGCATTAAATGAGAGAGAGAGAGAGTAAGCATTTAAAACAAGTTGGCTGAAATAAATTTTCAGCAACTCCCAAAGAAAACGTGCGGCCCATGGAGGAAAAGAGGGAAGAGCAAATGCTAAAGCTAGCTAACCAAGCTAGCTAACTCCCAAAGCTAGCACCATCCACGGCAAGAAATCAGCAGGAGGGATATAGCTAACTATATGGTTAGCTCTTTCAATATCACACGGCTAGCAACAAAGCAGGAGAAAAAGTTAGCTAAGTGCCATGGTTTCATGCTATAAAGGAAAAGTAGTTAGCTATGGAGCTAACTAAGGCACAAACTAGTTAGCTCTTTAGCTAACTAGCCATATAAGAAAAAATCCAACGGCTTCATGAACAGAGATAGATTTAAAATAGTTAGCTTATGAGTTAGCTATGAAAAGGTGTATGAGGCCATGTAAAAAGATAGTTAGCTATATAGCTAACTCAATTCAAAAATTCATGCGGCTAGGATGAAAACATTTAAAAATAGTTAGCTCATAAGTTAGCTATAAAAAGGCAAACCTATTCATGACAAAAATAGCTAACTCCCAAGCCATGAAAACAATAAAGATAGTTAGCTTATAAGCTAACTCCCAAAGGGAATCATGAAAAGATGGTTAGCTTGTAAGCTAGCTTTCTCAATAAAAGCTACGGGAGATGGTTTCATGAAAAGGAATTCTTATCATCCAGCTAACTCATAAGTTAGCTATCCATAAAGGTGTGAAGCCATGATAAAGAGATAGTTAGCTTGTGAGCTAACTCTATTTTGAATTCATGCGGCTGATTTGAAAAGGGAGGAAAGAAGTTAACTAACCAGCTAGCTATTTTAAAAGGTATTCTATCATGCAAAAAGCTAGTTAGCTTGTTAGCTAAACTGGATGAAAGGTATAGCTAACCTAGCTATAGCTAGCTATAGCTACAGCTAGGATGTTTAGCTAGCTATGCATACGTAAGATGGAATGGATGAAACAAGTTAGCTTGCAAGCTACCTCCTTCAACAAGCATTCGGCCAAGTGGAAAAATCAGCAATAGATAGCTAGCTTGCAAAGGAAAACAGCTAACTGATGGAAGGAACAAGCTAGCTTCTAAGACAACTCTATTTATGCATGGTTCGGCTAGGCACATTGTGAGTGGGAAATAAATTAGCTAGCAAGTGGGGAAAGCTAGCTAAGAGGAGAAATAAGGTAACTCACATATTCATGCAATAATTCTAAGCAATTAAAGAGTCAATTAAATGTTTTGTAATCATCAAAATCAATTCAAGGGTCAACAATCTCAACACTCCTTTTAACGGGATAGGCCAAATTCCATCTTGATCCACAACTGACTACCACAAGTACTTGACTACACCCAGTAACCTTTCGTAGCTGGATTAAAAATCTAGATGGTCCGGCACCTAAGTACAATGAGTTGCTTGCAAGTCACTGGTTGTGATCTTCAGGTCTGAAGGATACTTATACCTATATCTTCTTGGATTAACTCTTGACAGCAGAGTATCCGAAAATGAGTTACGTTCGGTGAAATGTACTCCTACACTTTCACCTGTATGTCATACCAGTGTCTCTACATCCTTAGTTAAGAGGACAACCAACAAATATGATATACAACGTCCTATAATTGATAGTACTATGGTTCTGTCATAGTATATCATTTGGTTGCGAACTCTTTTGAGGACCTTCAAAGATAAATTCTCCTTTATCATGAAAGAAGATCCTAAGGGCTTCATTACTATCAGGAGTATTAAGAAGATGTTCTTGTAATGAATAAACTGCCAAATAACTTTTATTAATATCAATTTATATGCTATTTACATTAACTCAATCATCAAATGATTGGCTTTAGGATATAATTCTCAACACTTCTGCACGTGACTTAATAGCTCCGCGTAAGACCTGAAGGCTTCTTGTTGAGGGAGTAGGTGAAGTGGGAGGGATGGAGTCCTCACTTCAGGACCAGGGTGGCCACAAAGTCGTCGAGGTGATAGACCTCGAGAACAGCCATTTTGAAGCGGGCCACAAAGTCTTTGAGTAGTTTTTCGTCCTTATGTCGAACGAAGAACAGGTTGGCCGTCATATGGGGGATCCTTCGGTAGGCATCAAAGTGAGCTAGGAAGGTCCTCTCTAGTTGCCAGAAGGAGTCGATGCTGCATGGTGGGAGGCGAGAGTACTAGGCACGCATAGCCTTCTAGAGAGTAGCGAGAAAGATGATGCAGAGAAGGGCATCAGTTACCCCTTGAACTTGCATGAGAATCTTGTAGCTCTCAAGATGATCAAGTGGATCCTTGGTGCCATCATACGGATCTAGTTGAGGGCGGTGAAAATGGGAAGGGATCGGTTCCTCCATGATGTGTGAGTATGGGAAGGACAGCTATCATAGTCCACCTTCAGCTGGTTGGTGAGTCTGCAGCTGAACTCCTCTAACCAGTGATGGTACTCATTGAGGCATCGCTCCATCCTGCGATTGATGCACCCACCAGTGGACCCCACTCCTGATGACTCAGAGGATGAGTAGGGAGAGGGTTAGCATTGGTGTCAATGTCCCCGCTCGAGCTCCTTGCCATGCCACCACCTAAGAGAGGGGTTGCTCGAACGATGGGTGGGAGATCGTGGCCTCTTGGGGGCCTCATGGAGGTGGTGCTCTGATAAAGCATGGCGGTCGTAAATCTCTTATGAAGATCTTCCGTGAGTGGATTGTCGGCTGGTATAAGCAGCTGCCACATGAGGCGAGAGAGACCTGGGCTGATGCTATGTGGCCACAGAATGCTGCTTCTATAACTTATGGACCACTACCACCAATGCCTAGACTTGTTGGGTGAGGATGGCAAGCTGGTCTAGTTGAGTGATTTGAGGTGGCGGTGACGGCGGAGTAGGGAGGCTGGCCTCTCACTGCTCAATCTACCATAAAGGCTCTCCTACATGGCTGATGAAGGCTTCTTGAGCGTGCGTCACCACCATTGTTGGTTTAGGAGGAATGGAGATTTGTAGCTTGGTGTCATAAGTCTTTCTTTCTCCTTCTTCCCTCTACTTGGTGCGCCAATCTATTAACGCCAGATCACCTTCCTCGATCGTCCGCAAGCATCCGATGCCTTCTTTGGTAAGCCTAGGATCTTTCGATGGGTTTCGCTCCAATTGGGATCCTGCAAGATGATACGAATCCCACCAACTTGTGACAGAACACGATACCAAATCTAAAAACATAACCCAAGAACGTTCAAGACTGAGTGGAAACCATGACCCGTTGCTTAGCAAAGCAAGAACCTTGGTATGCAAAGATGCCACAAATGGAAATGGAAGATCCGTTTGATAAGTCAGTTTTTGAATGCCACAAGGAATTCCTTGATAAGTTCAAAAAGTTTCTTTAAGAACTTTAGAAGAAAATTAAGTCATAAAAGAAATTATGAACAAACCTCAAAACTCTATTTTTTTTATTGTCTTCACGTTGTTTTTTTATAGCCGAGTTACAGAGAGTTTTAATTGTAAAGTTTCTAATATGAAAACCATGCCTAATCACCCTAGTAAAGAATGTTGATTTGACTCAAGATTTTCATTCCTCTTAAAAATATGAGTAACATGGAAACCATGCCTAACAAACCATAATACGCCTAACCATCCTAAGAAAGAATCTTGATTTGACTCAAGATTTTATTCCTCTTAAAACACGCCTAATATATGATTACTAAGAAATCAAATCATACCTAAAATATGATTACAAAGAAATTAAATCTTCTAAACTTCTTGAATTACGTGATCATAATTTTGACTTGATTCTTTGCTAAAGACAATGCCCTTGCACATGTATCTCAGGTTGGACATGCCAAAAAAGGCCATATTATGCTTTAAAGAACGTGTTTGGCTAATTGGTTCTCTTCTGAGTCAACTTTGATGAGCAGAACCAGCCTTTGTTCTTCCTCAGCGGTGAACATGCTCTCTTCTTGTTGTAGAACTTTTCGGACTAAGTTATTCAGTTCTTCTTTGAATCTTTTAGCTCGAGCCCTCATCATTGGACCAATCAAAACTTAAATTGGATCTCTAGCATGCCTTGTATCCTTGATGTCCTCATCATTCTCCCCCTCTTGAGAAGGATTTGCACTCAAATCATCACCTACATCAAAAGGACTCAAATCAGAAACATTGAAAGTAGCACTAACATTGTACTCACCTGGTAAATCAAGCCAGTAGGCATTGTCGTTGATCCGCTCTAGCACTTGAAAAGGTACATTTCCTCAAGGTAGCAACTTTGAATGTCTTTGTGTTGGAAACCTTTCTTTCCTCATGTGTAACCAAACCCAATCACCGGAAAACCTGCTTGTGACATCCTTTGTTTGCTTGCTTGATATATTATTTCGTCCTCTTCTCGATGTTGAGCCGTATTCTCTCATAGATTTGCTTCACAAATTCTTCCTTCTTTTTGCCATCTAAGTTCACATGCTCGAAAATAGGTAAAGGTGATAAATCCTAAGGGGTTAAAGGAGTAAAACCATAAACAATTTCAAACGGTGAGAAATTAGTGGCAGAATGAATGGTACGATTATATGCAAACTCAACATGTGGTAAATAATCCTCCTAAGTCTTAATGTTCTTACTAATGATAGCCCTAACAAGATGGATAAAGTCCTATTAACTGCTTCAATTTGACCATCGGTTTGAAGATGACAAGTATTAGAATATGAAAGTTTTGTTCCCAATTTTTCTTATGATGTCTTCCAAAAGTAACTCGAGAACTTAACATACCAATCTGAAACGATTGTCCTAGGCATACCGTGCAACCTTACAATTTTTCTAAAGAACAAATCTGCAACATGAAAAGCATCGTCAGTCTTATGACAAAGGATAAAATGAGCCATCTTAAAAAATTGATGTACAACTACAAAGATTGAATCCCTTCCACGCCTACTCCTAGATAATATACCAAAACAAAATCCATTGAAATATCAATCTAAGGAGAACTAGGAATGGGTAGGGGGTGTAACGATAATTTGGGTGAACCCTCGACTTTGCTTGCCTACAAGTAACACCTACCACAAATTCTCTCAATATCTCGTTTCATATGTGGCCAATAGAAATGCTCTTGCAATATTGCTAAGGTTTTAATGATCCCAAAGTGTCCCATTAACCCTCTAACTTGGGATTCCCAAACTAACAAGTCCCTTATCAAACAATTAGGCATACGCAACTTATTCTCTCTGAACAAAATCCCTCATGCCTAAAGAACTTGCCCTCTGCAGATTTTTTACACGCACTATAAACTTCACCAAAGTCATGGTCATCATGATAAAGTTCCTTAATATGATCAAAACCAATGAACTTAGCATCAAGAGTAGAGATTAAAGTATACTTGCGTAAGAGTGCATCCGCGACCATATTTTCCTTACCTTATTTATACCGAATGATATAGAAAAAAAGTCTCAATAAACTCAACCCGTCGAGCTTGTCTCTTGTTCAGCTTGTGTTGGCTTTTCACATGTTTCAGGGATTCTTGATCCGTGCAAATCACAAACTCTTTCGTCTCCTTTGGATTACTCCGATATGCTGGTCGGTTTGAAATTAACGTGCTAGGAACAAAATAGATTTGGTGTTCAATCTTTTGGATTGGTGGTAATCCATGCGATACTTCCTCGGGAAACACATCCTCGAACTCTTGTAAGAGAAAACAACAATACCAGGCAAAGAAGAATCAAGTTGGTTAGTGTTTAAAAGAGCCTCCTTGTACATGAGTATAATCATTGGCCGTTTGGAAATCAAAGCTCGCTTAACCTCACTTATTCTTGAATAGAAATTTCTTTGTTTTCTCTCTAATTTTACCTCCTTGGCCGATCCTTTCTCTCTTTTTCTTTCTCACCTGATTCGGCCTTCGCTCTCACTTTCATTCTCTTTCTTTAGCTTATTCTTTTTCTTTTGATCACTCAAATTTCCTTTAGCACTCAATTTTTGTAATCCCACTTGGTCTTCATAGACTTGCTTAGGTGTCATTGAAACAAGAGTGATTGTTCATTGATTTAGCACAAATAAGAACTTGTTGGTGAAGCTATCGTATTGCACACGTCGATCAAATTGCTATGGTCTTCTTAGTAAAAGGTGTTCTGCTTGCATCGATACCACATCACACAATACTTCATCTTCATATTTTTTGATGCGAAATGGCACCAAAACATGCTTTGTAACCCTTTACCACGTATCATTCAACCATTGCAGCTTTTATGGACGAGGGTGTTTAAGCATCACGAGCCCTAGCTTTTCAACCATGAAAGTGCTAGCCACATTTGTAAAATTATCACCATGAATAATAACACCACATACCTTGTCTTTCATGTGGCAACAAGTGTGAAAGATGTTCTTTTGCTGCGCTTTCTCTTCTTTAGCTTGCAGACTCAAGGCTCGTCGTGCAACTAGTCCAAGCATCTCTCCATACTCGGCCCTAAACTCCTCGTCTCCCTTTTGAACGTCCTCCAATGATGGCATATCATCTAAATCAGCCTCATCTTCAGATTGAATCTCACCATTCTCCAAGATCACCATAACTCGCTTGTTTGGACATTGACTAGCTATGTATCCTCTTCTTTGACATTTAAAACATTTAATCTCACTAGAATGAGTCGAAGTGGGGGCTGATTTACCTTGAGAGGCCATGGTAGTGATGGCTGTCTTTGGCTCAGATTTGGCCTTGGAAGTGGATAGGTTTTCTTCTTTCTTTGGATAACTCGACTTCCAAGGTGCTGCAATTGAATTTTGTATAGCTAGTTTGGATTGAGTACTATTTCCCTCTTGAGTTGTTGCTCAATTTTGATTGCAATGTGCACCATATTATTTAGTATTGTCCTCTAACATTGAATCGCCTTCGTTTTGAGAATCGTGTTTGCTTTGAGAATCATGCACGAGGTTCCCTGGTTCGCCCGCTTTGCTTTGCTTTTAGATTCGTGCTCCAGCTATCTTCTTCCTTGATCTCCGGCAATCTTCATCGGTTGGGTGCGCGCCTTTCCTCCGGCTGTCGTCCTGCCTTTCTCCATCTCCCCATGGCTCCTGATTTGGCCGAGGAGGTTTGGAATCACCGGAGATTTGCTCAGGATTCCGGTTTCAAATGGGTGTCTTCTTCTTCCTCTCTGTCGGAGGTGGTGTTGCTGGAGTCCATTTTCCTGGACGTTGTTCAGGTCCCGGTTTCTATGCTGGAAGAGGAGGCGGTGGGGTGGCAGCCGTCTGCAGTTATGGCCCGTTCTTTCTCTCGATGGGTACCGGCTGAAGCGTACATCCGGGAGTTCAGGCGAGCCGAGATCTCTAGTGTCATCGTCCCGATCTCCTTGGCGTTCCGCTGCCACTTATTCCATTTTGAAGATCCAAAGGCAGTTGATTTGGTCCTCAATCGGCCATGGGTGATAAATGGCCAGATTATCGAAACTGAAGCCTGGCGTCAGGAATTCTTTCCGGCCGAGCAGTCCATCTCCTCTGCGTTGGTCTGGATGAGGATGCCAAGCCTCCCAATGGAGTTCTGGAAGGAGGAAATCCTCAGGTCCATCTCGGAGCAAGCTAGGTCCTTCTGTTGTGTTGATGCTGCGACGGCGTCAAGGAACAGGGGAGGGTACGCTAGGGTGGCGGTGCGTGTTAACCTGTGTCGTCCCCTCCGTCCAGGGACTATGGTTCAGGGGTTGCGAGGTCCTTTCTGGCAACCTTTCGTCTACGAATCCTTGGAAGGCTTCTGCCCTAAGTGTGGGTCTTTGCATCTGGAGGGTCCCTGTGTGCCTGAGGCCATGGCTGAATCGGAGGACTCTGTTAGCAGCTTCATCTTCGGGCCGTGGTTGGCTGCAGTCCATCAACGAGGCGTGTTGATGATCCCCTGCTTCAGTCACAGCCTTCTGCCTCTGGTCCCCGCTCTACTCCTCTGCCTGGTTCATCGGAGCCGAGTCTGAAGGATGGCTGGAAGACCCCGTCGAAGGTGGGACGAAGACGGCCTCCTAGGTCAGTGAATATTTCTCCTGTTAGTAGTGAGGGAGGGATGAAGGATAGCCCTGCTTCAGCCTCTGAGGTAGTGCCGATTCCCCTGGTGAATGATGTTTCTAATGTCATAGTTAAGAGGAAGCAGATGCTGGCTAAGGGAGGGAAGATGAATTCTCAGTCTCTGGTGGCTGTGCCGATTTTCCATCAGCGTGCCGTTTCTAAAGAGTCAGTTAAGGGAAAGATTAAGGTGGATCATAATGGATTATCTGAATCAGTTTCTACCCAATCCCTAGTCTCAGTTAACCCTTTTGCTTCCTTGGCTTTGGCTCCTTCAGTTGATGGCCAGGTGGAAAATAGGGTAAAGGGTTCGGGGCCTCTCAAGCGGGCGCGAACTGTTGAATGTCTGTCCCCCAGATCTATCTCTAAATCGGATAAGAAAAAAGGGAAAGACAATGGAAATATGGCCAAATGTAGAGTGGAAATCATTCCTTGCCTACAAAACTTGCCCCAGCCTCTTTGCTGCTTGGAATCGAATCAGGAGGTGCATCGGAGTAACCCCGATAGGCCTGCAGACCAGGAGGGTCAGGGTACTACTATAAATCTTATGGGCCTGGGTTCATGTCCCATTGATGCAGATTCAGATGTCCTGCAGGACAGCTCTCTTCAGACTGCTGATAGTGTGATGGTAAAGGACCAAGGTGGTCCTGGCTATTTCCAGTTAATCTATGAAGATTTTAATTTGGAATGTTAGAGGAGCTAATAAGCCTTCTTTCTGTTCCTCCTTTGGTAGATTGATTCAGATACATAACTTTGATATATGTGTCCTTTTAGAAACCAGGCTGTCAGGAGAAAGTCTGGTGCGGTTTCAGAGGCAGATTGCCCGGTCCTGGTCTTCATATGCGGTGGAGGTTGTGGGGCAGTCTGGAGGTATTTTGGCTATTTGGCATGACTCTGTCGTCACGATTGATGCTTTCCATCAAAGTAATCAACAGTAGATCTTGCTGTCTCAGAAGGGACTTCTGATCCCTGGATCATATCGGCAGTCTACGTCAGTACGGATTACCGTGAGCGTCGTACTCTTTGGTCCGATTTGACTTCCCTCCTAGCTCAAGGGATTCCTTCCATTATTGCTGGTGATTTCAACTGTATTACCGAAGCCAATGAGAAGAGAGGGGGTAGGCCAGTCACCAATTCTGCTGATATTAATGAATTTAGATCATTCATTGGATCTACAGGCTGATGGATTTGGGGTATTCGGGCCCCAATTTACTTGGTGCAATAACCGGCAGGGGACAGCTCGCGTCTGGGAGAGAATTGACAGAGCTTTGGATACACCTCAGTGGCTCCAAAAATACCCTGCTGTCACTGTTACTCACCTTCCTAGGATTGCCTCGGATCACTGTCCTATTCTGATTTCCTTGGAGGCTGATTTCATGAGGAAACAGTTTAGATTTGAACGGTTTGGACGGTCCACTCTACTGCTCGGACTATCATTTCCCAGATCTGGCACCTTCCTATCAGGGGTAATGCAGCCTATCGGATTTCCCGTCGTCTTATTTGGCTAGCCGCAGACTCTCCAGATGGAATAGACTGGAGGTTGGGGATCTGGTTAGGCAAGTGGAGAAGGCTGAATCTATTATTTGTGCCATTCAGTCGAAGGAGGACCTGACGGTTTTCTATTGGACTCTGATCTCTCCTTGTTGCGAGAGAATCTTGCTCGTCATCACTCCCTTCTTCGACAGCAAGAGTTATATTGGAGGCAGCGATCCAGGGTTTAGTGGATCCGTGAAGGGGATCGTAATACCAGATTCTTCCATCAGGCTAACTGAAGCGCGGGCAGCCAACAGAATCCGGCGGTTAGTGGATGCTGAGGGGAATTATCAGGAGGATATTCACCATATTCGTTCTCAGCTTCTTCATTTCTTCCAATCCAGATGGTTGAAACTTTGGGCGATGGGGTTCCGGTTACTCAGGTTTCTGATACCCGGAAGGTATCCTCTTCGGATAACGCCTTGCTAGTCAGGCCTATTTGTGCGGAGGAGGTTCGTCAGGCTCTTTGGGAGCTTGGTCCGGATAAGGCTCCTGGGCCGGACGGGTTCCCGCCCTTCTTTTTCCATCATTATTGGGATATCGTTGGGCAGAAATGGTTCAGGCTATCCAAAATGTTTTCCAATCTAAGCATATTCCTGAGGATTGGAATCGCACACTTATTACCCTTATGCCTAAACGCCCGGATGCTTCTCTACCACAGCACTTTAGACCGATTAGTCTATGTACTACTATGTACAAGGTTTGTGCCCGTCTCCTAGCTTCTCGCCTCCGTGCTGTGACCCCCCATATTATTTTGAGGAATAAGGGGCGTTTATCAGAGGATGGTCTATCTCGGATAATGTCCTTATCACTCAGGAGTTTATGCACGACCTTTATAGAGCCCCTGCGAGACGGTGTCTTATGGCCATTAAGCTTGATATGGAGAGGGCTTATGATAGACTGAGCTGGAACTTCTTGTATCATTCTCTTCAGGTGTTTGGTTTTGATGAGAGCTTTACTGAATGGGTTATGGCTTGCATCCAGAGGCCTTCCTTTTCTTTGATCATCAATGGGAGCCCGACTGAGTTTTTCCAGTCTTCGGTTGGATTACGTCAGGGATGCCCTTTATCTCCCCTTCTATTCATCTTGGCTGCGGATGATCTCTCTCGAGCTCTCCATAAGGCTCAGTACAATCAGAGGATTGTCCCTTTTAGCGTGGGGGATGTGGGTCTTTCCATCTCTCATCTTTTGTTTACTGATGATTGTATACTTCTGGGCCAGGCCTCTACTGAAAATGCTGCTTCCTTTGATTCCATTATTCAGTGCTATTGTCAGGCTTCGGGCCAGAAGGTCAATCTTCAGAAGTCTTCTATCTGCTTTAGCCCGAAGACTCCCAGACCCATCAGTGAAGCTATCATTAATCGGTTGGGTATCACTACTCAGATTGATCATTTTATGTATCTGGGGATCCCCATGACTGCAGATGTCCTCACTGCTCCGATTTTGTGGACCTAGAGAGGCGGGTCCGTCAGCGTATCGAGGGGTGGCATGTCACTGATCTATCTATGATGGCTCGGATCACCATTATTCGGTCGGTTCTTTCTTCCCTTCCGCTCTATATGTTGTCAAATACGGCCATCCCGACTACTTGCTTGAGGAGGATTGAGAGATGGCTTAGAGATTTTTTATGGGCTTCTATGCAAGACGGGCATGGTATTCATCTTCTATCTTGGGACAAGATCTGTATGCCTATTCATGAAGGGGGTCTCGAGATCCAATCCTTGTTGTTTAGGCATCAAGCTCTATTGGCCAGACATGCTTCTCGCTTCCTTCTGGAGCCGCACTGTCTCTGGAGCTCGGTCATGCGTGCAAGATACGGTGATTGGAAGCCAGAAGAGTTATTTCGTCGCCCAGGGGTAGTTCCTCCTTTTGGAAGGAGGTGTACCAGGTTGGCGACTCTATTCGGAAGAATATCTCTTGGATGGTTGGTGATGGTCACTCTATAGATGTCATTCAGGATTCGTAGATTTCTGAGCTTCCTCTGTCTCGGTGGCCCTCATTTTTTAGCACTGATATTCCCACTGATACGAGGGTTAAGGATTTGATCTCATCAGTCCCCCCTCTGGAATACCCCCATGGTGACTAGTCTATTTGGTGAGGATCTATCTCAGCGGATTCTATCGATCCCTCTTATCTCTTGTCCCTCCGATGATGTGAGGCTATGGCAGAGATCCTCCCTCCCCAGGGCCCCTCTCAGGGATCTTGTCAAGATATTTAGGCCTCAGGCTCAAGAAACGATGGATGCTGCATGGATATGGATGCTTCCCACACTTCCTAGGATTCAGCTTTTTATCTGGAAGCTTCTTTGGGACTACCTACCGACGAGTGCTATGCTCTCCCGTAGGGGTCTGTCTATCCAGCCGACCTGTCCCTTGTGCGGTATGGGGGATGAGACTACCGATCATGCTATATTCAAATGCCCTAGAGCTAGATGGATTTAGAATTTGATGGGCTATGAGTATAGAGTGGATGTCTACGGTTCTCCTCGTCCTATCTTTCTCCAGGATCTCCGGATGGCTCCTCAGCACATACGTGGTCTCTGGGCGGTCACGGCATACTAGATTTGGCTATCGAGGAATCAGATTATTTTCTCGAAGGACTGTATTTCTTCACATCAGCTTATGAGGAAAATCAGATCATTGTCCGCGGATTGTGCCCGTGCTCTTCATTCTGTTGGTTTTGACACCTCTGGCCTCTGGGGTTCCCCTGCTGCTTCGGCAGCAAACCGTCGTACGGTATTCATTTCCTAGGAGCCCCCTCCTCCAGGGTTTGTCAAAATCAACTTTGATGGGAGTGTTCATGGCAGACTAGCTGGTTCGGCCTTCATCATACGCGGTCCGCAGGGCAATATGATTGCGGCTGGTGGATTTGGTTCTCTGGACTTCTCTGTCCCCATGTCTGAGCTTTACGCTGTATGGGCTGGTATTTCTTATGCTTTGCAGACTCTTCGAGCTCAGAGGCTTGTTATTGAGGGAGACTCTATGATTGTCATATAGTGGATGCGGAAAGAGAGTGCTCCTGATGTATCCACCAATCCGATCTTGAGAGATATTTGGACCAAGCTTCAGGAGGTGGTAACTGCCCAGATTCGTCATGTATTCCGTGAAGCCAACACGGCAGCTAACTGGGCAGCGACGGCTGTGGCTCAGCATGTAGGATATAGGATATGGACGATGGGTGAACTATGTCCCCCTGTGTTGTTACAAATTTTGCAATCTGATGTATCTGGGCTGACCCACACTAGACTAGTGTGATCACCCGTCTTTATCAAAAAAAAAAAAAACATTGAATCGCTAAATCGAACAGCACCACCCTCTAATGACTTTAATAACAGGATAAATAAAATACTCACCATCCGGATTCGCGCCCAAAAAAAATAAACACACCAAACATGACTTCCAGTGTGCCCATTGTAATTTAAATGCTAGGAAAAATGTTGTGATCAACTAACATATTTTTATAACTGTTGGGGGTAAAATCGTCATTGCATCAATATCAGTGCGAGGCGGCTAAGGCCGACCTCCTCCCTTTGGCTTTCCTGGGCTTCCGTAGCTCGGCCTCCCCGGGCTCCCTTAGCTCGGCCTCCCCGGGCTTCCGTAGCTCGGCCTCCCCGGGCTTCCGTAGCTCGGCCCTCCCGGGCTCCACAGCTCGGCCTCCCCGGGCTCCCGCAGCTCGGCCTTCCCGGGCTTCCGTAGCTCGGCCTCCTCGGGCTCCCTTAGCTCGGCCTCCCCGAGCTCCCTTAGCTCGGCCTCCCCGGGCTTCCGTAGCTCGGCCTTCCCGGGCTTCCATAGCTCGGCCTTCCCCGAGCTCCATGACCTGGCTTCACTGAACGCCCCATGATCCAAACCCACCTCCGCGGAACCTGACGCGGGAGAGCCTCAGCCTACTGTAACGGCACCCTAGACAAGGAATCATATTGAGAAGTGGTCTAGAACCTATCAAGGCCACCTAAGACCTACATATCTACCAGATCTCAAGCCATCAAGAGGCTCTCCCAGCCGTTGATCCCCTAACGGACAAGATACGGATCCCAACAGCCCCACAACGGCCTGATTCGATCCACTCCCGTATCCTAACAATATCTGAACCTTCCAGAAGGCGCTCAAGATCCAGGTGACAGTTATAAATGGAACACTCCCAGATTCCCTCAGGTACGCACATTCACGCGCGCTCACACCCTCACTCCTGACTCTCCTGCTCTCTCTCGTCGGCAGCTCGTCGGTGCTCTCGCCCTTTTTAGAGCTCCCGATTGGCCGCCCCCGGAGAGGCCTCCTGGAGAGATCCACCTTCCCATCATCTGGTTGATCGCCGAATTCTTCTCCACTGACTTGAGCGTCGGAGGGTCTTCCGCGGAGGGCCACCCCCAACGCCTCTCGCGCGAGGACTTTTTGTGCAGGTCCGCCCCCCTTTGGAGATTGACCGTGCCCGAGTCGGAGGACGGATCCCGACGGCAACAGATTGGCGCTAGAGGAAGGGCCTCAAGTCCCATTAAAACTTGAAAAGAGGAGATAAGGATCTAAATCTGGAGTAGAACCTCTTTAATGGCCAACCGGAGAAGAGCAACCTCAGAAGCTCAAGATCAGGTCACTTTCCAAAGGCCTGATCCGACGAGCGGTGTAGCGCCGCAACCGCCACCAGTCGAAACCCCGTCACCGCCTGCCATCCCGGTGACCTAGGACCAGTTTGCTTCGCTGGTCCAGCAAGTTCAAACTCTGACCCATTTGGTCCAGGAGCGCCTTGCAGCTCCTCCTGTTCCACACTTTCATAAGGAAGCGGCGGTTCCTTCTTCACCGGCGACTTCCTCCTCCAGTCCACGCAAATCCGCGGACCCCCCACAACGGAGATCCTCCCAGATCTTGGCGAGCCCAGTCTCTCTCACCGGTAACCTCCCACTATGATTCGACGCCGTCTCTGCGATCTTCTCGCCCAGCTCCTCCCCTGGCTGGCGAAGAGGAGATCCGTCGTCAGATCCAGGAAATGCGACAAGAACTGGATGCTGCCAAGCAGGCCCATCCGCCCCAGCCCAAGGCGGAGCAGGGCATCCCTTTCTCTAAGAGGATCATGGAGGAAGTGATTCCCTCCCATGTCAAGTTACCAGCCGTCGAACCCTATCACGACTCTTCTGACCTGGACGACCATCTTAGCAGCTTTCGGTCAATAATGATGTTCCACGGAGCATCGATGCGGTCCTCTGCCGCGCCTTTCCCTCCACCCTCAGAGGATCCGCCCGAACCTGGTTCAATGCTTTGAAGCCAGGTTCTATTGATTCATTCGACGAGCTAAGCCATCTTTTTATTGGCCAGTTCGTCAGCAGTCGCCACCACCGACGAAGGTCCGACTCCCTCTCCGAAGTTAAGCAGAGAGAGGGGGAGTCCTTGCGAAATTACCTTGGCCATTTCAATAAGGCCATGTTGGAAGTGGACCACCTTAATCATGAGGTGGCCATGTCTGCTTCGGCGGGGGGAGTTTCGAAGGAAAGCGACTTCTACCTAGCTATGGAGGTCAGCTACCCCCTCGGCCTCTCTGATATGATGGCCCTGGCGGACAAGTACGCTAGGGTCGAAGAATCACGGAGGGTTACCCGCGCTGAGCAGGCAAAGAAGGAGCCCAGAGTCCCCGACAGGCACCGTCCCGCCCGGCGACCAAGTCCGCCTCGCCGCCAAAGAGTCCCTCCACTGCCACCAAGGAATCGCTCCGGAGTCCTCCTAGGCGATTCGATCGCTATACTCCGCTGACCGTGCCCCGGGCGCAAATCCTCATGGAAATAGAGCGCCAGCTCCCGCGGTCAGTGCCTCTCCGAGGGAACCCGACCCGAAGAGATCCCGCCAAGTATTGCCGCTACCATAGGGAGCACGGTCATGACACTGAAGAATGCTGGCAGCTGAAGAATAAAATTGAAAGGCTGATCCGGCGGGGACAACTGGATCAGTTCAGGAGAGCGCCCGAGCCACAACAACAAGGAGATGACCACCAGCCCGAACTTCAACAACCTCCTCCTCCACCGAATCCGCCCGTGATCAGCCGCATTAATATGATTGAAGAGGCCGGCGGATCGAGCCCTAGGGGCGACAGTGATGGATCGGCGCCCAAGAAGGCACGGACGGGCGAGCTCTCCTTCTCTGATGATGATCTCCTAGGGATACAGCTTCCCCATGAAGAAGCACTAGTTGTATCCCTTAACTTGAATAACTGTGATGTAAGCCGAATCCTAGTTGATAGTGGAAGTTCGGTAAATGTTTTGTACCTCGGTGTGTTTGCCAGGATGAAATTACTCATGGAAAATCTTCGAGCCGTGGATTCCACCTTGATGGGATTCACAGGCGACGTCATCGTCCCGGAAGGGGTCGTCACCCTGACGGTCCGCGCGGGAACCTGGCCCCTTGTGACTATTGTACAGACAGATTTTCTAGTGATCGACCTCGATCCCCATACAACGCAATATTCGGCAGGCCCGGTCTAATGTCCCTCAAGGCAGTTGTCTCCATCCCGCATCTATCCATAAAGTTCCCCACCGAGCGAGGAGTGGGAGTTGTTCGGGGAAGTCAAGCCATGGCTCGGCAGTGCTTTGTCACAAGCCTGCAGTCTAGAATGCCGAAAGTTGATGGGCTGGATGCTCGCGAAGACTTCGCCGAACAGCGGGGAGAACCGGCAGAAGAATTGGAGGAGGTTGCCATTGGATGAGGCTCGTTCCGACCGAACCATAAAGATCGGGTCACTGCTCAAAGGAGAGCCTCGGCACAAATTGATCAGGTTCCTCCGAAGTAACGCTGACATCTTCGCCTGGTCCGCCTCCGACATGCCAGGGATCAGCCCCGAGGTTCTTGTCCATCATCTCAATGTTGACGAGATGCATAGGCCCGTCAAGCAGAAAAGAGAAGCTTCGTTCCGGAGCGACAAAAGGCCATTGAAGAAGAAGTAGACAAACTCATCAAGGCTAATTTTGTCCGGGAGGTAAATTACCCGAGCTGGCTATCAAATGTCGTTATGGTGAAGAAGTCGAACGGTAAATGGAGAATCTGCATCGACTTCACTGACCTCAACAAAGCCTGCCCGAAGGACAGCTTCCCCCTCCCTCGGATCGACCAGCTCGTGGATGCCACCTCAGGCCACCAGATGCTATCATTCATGGACGCCTATTCAGGCTACAATTAGATCGAATGGCCCCTGAAGATGAAGAAAAGACCGCCTTCTAAACCGACCGAGGTACTTACTATTACCGCGTTATGCCTTTTGGTCTTAAAAATGCAGGTGCCACCTACCAGAGGCTGGTCAAAAAGTATTCAATGAGCAAATCGGCCGAAATATGGAGGTGTACATGGATGACATGCTGGTCAAAAGCAAGGAGGCATCGCAGCATGTAGAGGACCTCACAGAGAGCTTTGCTATGCTGCGCAAGTACAAAATGAGGCTTAACCCGACCAAGTGTGCCTTCGGTGTTAACTCCGGGAAGTTTCTCGGCTTCATGGTCTCCCAGCGAGGTATCGAAGCCAACCCCAGAAGGTTCAAGCTCTCCAACAAATGGCGCCCCCGGCATCTGTCAAAGAGGTCCAACGCCTAACCGGGAGGATAGCGGCCCTAAACCACTTCGTGGCGCGATCGGCCGAGAAATGCCTCCCCTTCTTCAAAACTCTTCGATCGGCCAGAAATTTTCAGTGGACCCTCGAATGCCAAGGTCATTTCAAGATCTCAAGAAGTACCTTGGCTCGCCCCACTCCTCAGTAGTCCATCCCCAGGGGAGACCCTATTCTTGTACCTGGCTGTTTCGGAAGGTGCGGTTTGCTCGGTGCTGATCAAAGAAGAAGGCAAAGTTCAAAAGCCGATCTACTATGTCAGCAGGCTACTCCGTGATGCGGAGACAAGGTACAGTAGAATTGAAAAGATGGTGTTGGCTTTAATCACCTTAGTTCGGAAGCTGCGGCCATACTTCCAAGCACATTCCGTGACAGTTCTAACCGACCAACCCATCAAGGCGGTGGTCCACCGTCCCGAGACATCGGGGAGAATGACCAAATGGGCCGTCGAGCTAAGTGAGCATGACATACATTTCAGCCTCGTCCAGCCATCAAGGCCCAGGTGCTAGCCGACTTCCTCCTCGAGTGTACCATCCCGGAGGACGGTTCTACCCCAGACTCCCCCGAAGAACCAAAAGCTGGAGCCCGGTGGCTCCTCCATGTCGACGGGTCATCTAATGCCCATCGCTCCGGTGCGGGTCTGGTTCTCACCAGTCCGGAGGGAATCACCTTTGAATATGGCGTCTGATTCTCCTTCCTGGCCTCCAACAACGAAGCCGAGTACGAAGCCCTATTGGCCGTTCTCCGCATCACCCGCAACCTAAAGGTGGAGAAGCTCAATGCCTTCACCGACTCTCAGCTAGTAACCGGCCATGTACGAGGAGAGTTCGAAGCCCGGGAGCTGAACATGATTCGATATCTCCAGGAGGTACGGAGCCTGCTTCCCCATTTTGCCGAATTTGAAATCATTCAGATTTCCAGATCCGAGAACACTCGCGCTGACCTACTCTCCCGATTGGCAACCGCGGAATCAATGGATGCTGAGCAGAAGTTCCACTTGGAGACTCTGGAAAGGCCCAGCATCGCGGAGGCCGACCGAATAATGCAAGTTGAGGTCGAACCATCCTGGTTCGACCCTATCCTCAAATACCTCAAAGAAGGATCGCTTCGTCCGACCGAAGGGAGGCCAGAAAGCTGAGGTTACAGGCCACTCACTACGTGCTGATTGATAACCAGCTTTACAAACGGTCTTTTTCTATGCCGCTGCTTAGATGCCTTCGCCCGTCCGAAGCAGATTATGCCCTGCGCGAAGTGCATGAAGGGATTTGCGGCAACCATTTGGGAAGCCGGTCCCTATGCCACAAGGTGCTGCGACAAGGCTACTACTGGCCGACCATGCAAAAGGATGCGGACGACCTAGTCCGAGCCTGCGACCCCTGCCAGAGGCACTCAAGCATCCAAAGGCTCCCTTCCGTCGAACTAGTTTCCATATCCTCTGCTTGGCCCTTTGCCAAATGGGGGATGAACATCCTCGGCCCATTCCCGCTCGCCAAAGGACAACGAAAATTTCTATTCGTCGCCATCGACTACTTCACCAAATGGGTCGAAGCGGAAGCAGTTGCACAAATTACCGAGGCACGAGCCAGAGATTTGTTTGGAGGTCTATCATCTGCCGGTTCGGCCTCCCGCATACCTTAATCACCGACAACGGTAATCAGTTCGACAACTCTAAATTTCGCCAGTTCTGCGAGGAGCATGGAATCCGTCACCACCTCACTTCGGTCGGGCACCCACAAGCCAACGGAGCGGCCGAAGTGACCAACAGGACCCTCCTTCAGGGAATCAAAGCTCGCCTCTCCAGAGCCCAAGGCAGGTGGGCGGAGGAGCTGCACCATGTCTTATGGGCCTACCGCACAACCCCAAGAATCCCGACAGGCGAAACCCTATTCCGAATGGCTTTCGGTACAGAGGCCGTTATCCCTGTGGAAGTCGGCCTCCCATCATTGCGAGTGGAAAGCTACTCAGAGGAAGCTAGCAACGAACAACTCTGCACCAACCTCGACTTGGTGGAGGAATTAGAGAGAAGGCCCGGATCAGAGTGGCTGCTTATCAACAAAGGGGGGCCCGTTATCATGCTTCCAGAGTCAAAGGAAGGCCTTCCTACCCGGCGACTTGTCCTCTGAAAGGCCTATGTTTCCAAACCGCTGGAACAAGGAAAGCTGGCCCCAAACTAGGAGGGCCCGTACCAAGTAGCGGAGATCATCGGACCGGGAACCTACAAGCTGCAGGATTTGGATGGGAAATCCATTCCCCGGACGTGGAACTCGGACAATCTCCGCAAATATTATCAATAGGGTAGTACTCTCTGAATCCATCTTATGCCTCATTATATCTTCCTGTCGGCACATTTTCTCAATGCAAATCATTATGCACTACATCACCAAAATTGCAAAAAGAAACAGATGCTGCTTACCAATCCTCGGTACAACCGAGTTATCTGCTTGAATAGGAATTCTCCGAACCTTGGCAGGGCCAAGTAAAATATTCTCCGAACCTCAGCTGGGCCGAGCAACAAATTTTTTGAACCTTGGCAGGGCCAAGTAAAATATTCTTCGAACCTCGGCTGGGCCGAGCAACAAATTCTCCGAACCTTGGCAGGGCCAAGTAAAATATTCTCCGAACCTCGGCTGGGCCGAGCAACAAAGTCTTCGAACCTTGGCAGGGCCAAGTAAAATACTCTCCGAACCTCGGCTGGGCCGAGCGACAAACTCAGGCTAAAATACCTGTAGAAAGCCGAAGTGCGCAAGCCCCGATTAAAGCCAGGTGACTTCCAAATAGTCCCCAAAAAACTTCGTCCAGTTTGAAAAAAAGCACGCTGAGCAAAAACCGTCGACACACTAAGAGAAGGCGCCTTCGGCGAACCCTTAAAGGGCCCATTAAGCCCCACATAATCGGCCAAAAGCCCTGAGCAGAGCCAGGGGATTCCCCTCTGCTACTAAAGATCTTTGGGTAACGCCCCTATAACCCGCCGATCAAAGCGTCTATATCAACGCGTAAACCAATGGAGCCACGCCAACTCCCTAATTATTACGCAGATAGTATGATCAAGGCTAAAACTCTTGAAAAAGAAGAGGGTTACCCAAAACAAATCCATTTTTCATTCATCAGAAAAAAGGATTACCAAAAAGACAGAAAAAAAACATAAACAGAAAGCGAAAGTGACAGAGGCCCCGAATCAAAGTTCGGAGTCGCTCCCCGAAGCCAACAGGTCTTCCAAACGCTCCGTGAGGTCGGCCACCTGCTGATGAAGCGAAGCAATCTCCTCCCTTTGCCGGTCTACCACCCAGCGCAGGGCCTCCGTCTCTTTGTCGACACATCCACATATTCCTCCACTACCCTGACGAGCTGCTGCTGGCCAGCAAGGGTCGACGCCAGACCCAGCCCGTCTACAGTAATGGTGGGATGCCCCCTCTCCGAGTGAAGCAAACCATTGAGAGATGCACATAATTCTCCAGAGGATCGCCTCGAGAAGTCATGATCTAATATTATCTCAAGACCTGAACTGAGGGATGACTAAGACCATACCCCTTGGTCATATTTATACTCGCTGGGCAGGTTTCTCAATCGGTCGCACCATAGCCACCGACCTATAAGAGCTTGCCACGTGTCATCACTTCAATGCCCGCAGAATCCGAAGTGTCGCGCCCCATCCCGAGTGAAATCGGTAAGCGCGAATAGACTGTTCGGGAATCCCCCCGAACCGAATACCTTCCGATCTGCCGCCCCCCGTAATAAATGCTACCAGCACTTCCCTAAGATCCTTTTTCAGGAAGCGCAGAGGGAAGAAATCCGGCGTCTGGCCAATGACTTGTCCCTCGGGAAGGGTAACATCATAAATAAAGGAGCGTGACAACATACCACTCGTTCCGCCCTGGCGCCCATCACCAAGCGCCGCATTGGCCTGACACTGCGGCTCACAGTGACAACTGAGTCGTTTCCTCGAGCCCGACTCTCGAACCTCGGCTCGGCCAAGTAAAAAATTCTCCGAACCTCGGCTGGGCCGAGCTACAAGTTCTCCGAATCTCGGCTGGGTCGAGCGATAATTTCTCCGAACCTTGGCAGGGCCAAGTAAAACATTCTCCGAACCTCGGCTGGGCCGAGCAACAATTTCTCCGAACCTTGGCAGGGCCAAGTAAACCATTCTCCGAACCTCGGCTTGGCCGAGCGACAATTTCTCCGAACCCTGGCGGGGCCAAGTAAAACATTCTCCGAACCTTGGCAGGGCCAAGTATAGCATTCTCCGAACCTCGGCAGGGCCGAGCAACAGTTTCTCCGAACCTTGGCAGGGCCAAGTGAAACATTCTCCAGACCTCGGCTGGGTTGAGCTACAAGTTCTCCGAACCTTGGTGAAGCCAAACACAGATTTTTTGAACTTTGGCAAAGCCGACCTGCAAGGATGCGAGCTCCGATAAGGACGAAGCATAAAATACTAAACTTCGGACCGAAGTAAGGAGCGTATTTCGCCGAACGATCCCTAGACTGTCGCTTATGAACCTCGATTGGTTCGAATAGCGCGGGATCTCCGCCTAAGAACGAGCGAGGCACCCATGCCCAACAGCAACAATAAACTTGACACAGAAGAAATAGAGATTGAGAAACAGAATGAAACTCTCTTTATTGCCATCAAAACCGGTTACAAATGCCTGGAAGGCGTTACAAGAATATTGAAATGCATAAAATAAAGACGAATGCAAAGCTCGGGCAACTACTCCAAAGCAGATCTGGGCAACCGTGGTGCTCCGGCATCCGACCAACCGCATCCGGTCAGCTCGAGCCGATAATAGCCGGGCGACGCGAACCAATCGTTGCAGCCAGCTTCAGTAAATAATGATATCTCGGTGACCCAACCGGGATATTTGGGTGGCCATCCCAGACCACCCAACCGAGGGACCCCCGGCGAGCAGGTAGGGAACCAGCGGACCCTGGCGTCGGAACGCTCTCCCAAATCGAGTATGCACCGCCCCCACCTCGCCATGGCTCAAGGACAAGGCGTCGGCGGGCGGCACACTTTCACCCCCTCCCCATGTGGCAAAAGATTCCCCAGGCGGACGAGCCTGGGAATCCGAACCAGGGGAGGAGGCAAATTCACTCAAACCATGGGGAGTCCGCGTGCACTCCCTACCCTGCATCCCCAAAGGGGAACCACAAAGGTCACACTGGAAGAGTGTGTGTGCGCTCTCCGTGTGATCTCTGCGCCCTCCATGTGCGCTCTCCATATGATCTCCAGGACTCATCCCCTAGGGCGAGCCATCCTTCGGCAGCTTCTTCATCGCCCCAGCTATCCGGAGGCAAAAAGCTTGCAAGAGAAAAGCTCAGTCCTCCCGCTCACAGCAGCAAAGAAACGAGCATGATGAAAGCTCTAATGGAAAAGAAACTTTAGTGAATGGCTTAGCACTACCCCACTTTCCTTTTTTATAGGCCAAAAATGG
>UESW01001826.1:210210-311275 GCA_900491605.1 Calamus simplicifolius | reverse complement strand
GTGGCCATCCCAGACCACCCAACCGAGGGACCCCCGGCGAGCAGGTAGGGAACCAGCGGACCCTGGCGTCGGAACGCTCTCCCAAATCGAGTATGCACCGCCCCCACCTCGCCATGGCTCAAGGACAAGGCGTCGGCGGGCGGCACACTTTCACCCCCTCCCCATGTGGCAAAAGATTCCCCAGGCGGACGAGCCTGGGAATCCGAACCAGGGGAGGAGGCAAAATTCACTCAAACCATGGGAGTCCGCGTGCACCCCTACCCTGCATCCCCAAAGGGGAACCACAAAGGTCACACTGGAAGAGTGTGTGTGCGCTCTCCGTGTGATCTCTGCGCCCTCCATGTGCGCTCTCCATATGATCTCCAGGACTCATCCCCTAGGGGCGAGCCATCCTTCGGCAGCTTCTTCATCGCCCCAGCTATCCGGAGGCAAAAAGCTTGCAAGAGAAAAGCTCAGTCCTCCCGCTCACAGCAGCAAAGAAACGCATGATGAAAGCTCTAATGGAAAAGAAACTTTAGTGAATGGCTTAGCACTACCCCACTTTCCTTTTTTATAGGCCAAAAATGGACCGGGAACAATTACCAAGGCTATAAGCTCCCAGATTCAAACACCTGGGCCATACCCCCACGTGGCCTCCCAGGATGAGAGCGGTGCCCTAATGCGCGCCAAGCCCATCGCCTGAGTTATGACATATGCGGAGATTTCCTCTTGATCCCGAATCGCGATCATTAAATGCGGAGGATCGTCCGCCAGCGATACGAAAGCTAGCAGGTTCAGGATATCGTCCTGCAAAAATAATCCTCCAATAGCAAACGACAGCGTGCGCCGTACGTCAAAACGACCTGTATGGGAAAAGAGCACCTTCCAGAAAGCTTCAGAGCAGCTTTATGTTCCCCGCAGCGCCGTATCATCAGTTTCGGTGAAATAAAAACCGATTTGCCGGCAGAACGGCAGGGCGCTGGCAGAATAACCAAATAAGCACGAAGGCTACATAAACTGTTCTTTCAATGAAAAATAAAATGACCGAAGGAAGCAAAAAACACTTTGGCAACCACCTTCGTGCATCGGCCCCGCAGACCTATCTTGCTCGTCGGCCCCAGCCGACCTATTTCGCTCGTCGGCCCTAGCTAACCTACTTCGCTCGTCGGCCCTAGCTGACCTATTCCGCCTGTCAGCCCAACCGACCTACTTTGCTCGTCGGCCCTAGCCGACCTACTTCGCTCGTCGGCCCTAGCTGACCTACTTCGCTCGTCGGCCCTAGCCGACCTATCTTGCTCGTCGGCCCTAGCCGACCTATTTTGCTCATCGGCCCCAGCCGACCTATTCCGCCCGTCGGCCCAAGCCGACCTACCTTACCAATCGATCTTAACCGTCCAGTTTAGTTTCTTGAGTCTTAATTAAGACATGAGCCGAACCAGATCACCTGTCGGTTCGCCGGTCAGGCTATCACCCTGCCTTGGGTTAAGCCAATGCATTCCCTCAATCCCGAAACGAAAATAACCAAGGAACATCAACGAGCCGTAGGTTGCTCACGATTGAGGCGAGACTGGGCGGCAACAGGGCCATACAAAAAAACAATTAAATGAAAATAAAGGTCATCCATTAAGAAACGTCGGCCAGACTTTCAGAAAGCGAAATACAAGGGTAACTTCTAAGGTCCAGGAGCCGCGTCAGTTTTGGAGGAGCTCTCAGTTACATCCGCAGAGGTGTGACTAGGTTCACCTCTCTCTAATACCTTTGCCCCTCCAGCGGCAGTTTGCAATCATCCATCGGAAGCTGCGGCTTCGCTGGGACCCGGGGCAGCACCTGGATCGGTATCGGAGACATCGACATATTCATCCTCCTCTTCTCCTTCGGACCCGCCGTCATCGGAAGCTTCAGTATCCAGAAAAGAGAGATCCCACTCTGGATGCTCACCGGATATCTTATCTTTACATTCTTCTATCCCAAGTTGGAAGGCGTCAACGCCGATAGCATCCTGCTTCCCCTTGAGTATGGCAAGCTGCATCTTGGCCTCAGCAGCCTGCTTCTCAGCCTCCATAGCTTGAGCCCGCAAAATGATGTTGTGCTCCTCAAACTCGCCGGCCCGTCTCGAGTTCTGAGCTCTTATTGCGGTTGAACACGAGCTCGCCTTGAAGAGCCCGAATCTCCAACTCCAACTTGCCATCTGAAAAAGCCAAAGTCAGTCGGCATCACAAGAGACCAGTAGAAGAAGCTAAAAAAGGGGGGGGGGGGGGGGGGGGAAATGAGATCGTACCTCCTCCTCTCGTCTGGCCAACCTCTTGGCCACTCCTCAGCCTCACCCCTGGCTCTTGTTCTGTCAGCCCCAACCAGCTCGACTCTCTCCTGCAGAGTATTGATTCTCAACTGTTTGGCTTCAACCTCCTCCCGGGCTTGGGATAACTCGTTGCTCACCCAGCTATTGTCCCCTGGTGCCATTTAGCGCCCTCCCTCAAGTGAACAATTTCGCCATCGCGCCGCTTCAGCTTCTCTTCCATTTCGTCAAGCATCCTAGTCAGACACCTTCTCTCATCGGCAGCTTCCCTTCCAAGCCGACCCAGGCTCTCACTATGTTCCCGCCGCATCGCCGCCACCTCCGCGGAATGTTTCGACTCAATTCTAGCCAGCTCCAAGCACGCATTGTCGTTCTTCGCCAGGAGTTCCTGTAACTCCTCCACTCTACGCTTTTGCTTGGACACCTCGGCTAGGGCGACCTGGTGTGCCGCCCTTATCCCCTTCAAACTTCTATCACTCATAGCCATAAGCTCTTCGAACTTCTCAGATACCTTCAATCGTGATTGGAGTTCGGCATTGTCTCTCCTGGCCTGAATGCTGGCCCCCGTCGCCAAACTCAAGCACCAGCACATCGCCCGAGAAAGCAAAACGCTCTGCGAGGCAAAAGATGAATAAAACCTATGATGGGGGTCAATCAGGAAACATCCACCGTACAAGAGAAATAACTCACCCGTGAGGCATAGGCCCGAGTCATCCTCATCAGGGTCGTATTATCGATATCGGGAAGGAGATGGACACTTTCAGCCACGCCTTGCTGACCGAACGCAGCATCAACCAGCTCCAAATCTGCAAACTTGTCCGCCGAAGGATCTGCACCCGGATGCAAGGCCGACCTCATTAAGGCGGAAAATGCCTCCTCAACACCAGCGCTCGAACTGCTGGGCTGACCGTCCCCGCCTGAGGGACCAACCTGGGCAACCTCCGTCTGAGAGGCCCCCAACTTCCCAGCCTCTTCTATCAAGGCCCTGGCTTGGACTTCTTCAGATAATTCGGCTAGCCCAAGCGCCAGCCTCCCCAAAATCTTTTCGAGGGAGCTCCCAATGCGGGACTCCCACCTCGCTGCGTCCCCTCCTCCGACGCACCTTTCCCGGTCACCACCATCTGCGTCTCCACCATAGGCTCCCCTGAGGCCCCAGTCTGGCCTATTTCTTGCGCCTCCCTACAAGCTCCGCAGGCTCCCCGAAGCCTCTATCTGGCCTGCTTCTTGAACTACCGCGAGCGACCCGGCTTCGCTGCTACTAGACTCCCCTGCAGAGAGACCAAGAGGGAGCTCTCCCTGAGCCTCCTCAGCTACAGATGTCCCCTCTCCCTCTCCTGTTGGAGCCAATAGCGGTCCCGCGGAGACGGAGGGCCCCACAGAAACGACCGCCTTCGTCAGATCCGTTGCTGGTTCCTCTTTCATAGGGGACGCGGTCAGACGAACCAACGGAGCCTCGTCTGAGCTATCCGATATCTCTAACACGGGAGGACAAGGGATCATGGCTTCTCTCCCCAAACCCTCCTTCGCCCCCAGCGCTCCTGTCGTAACCGCTCCGATGTCCGGCGGGCTTCTTGCGAAGGTATGGGCCCTTTTCTCGGGCCTGCCGCTATCCGCGCCGCTGCTCTCCCCTGGGCGCTTTCCTCTCTTCCTCTTGGCAAGGCTCGATAGTGCCGACCTCTTGGCTGAAAGAACGAAACACGCACGATCAGATCCAACACATTCATCAGGAAAACACACAGCGAAAAAAGGTAACAGGGAGAACTCACCTTGCGGGTCCTGAGAGCTGAGCCCGGCTGTGAAAAGGGCTCCCTCCGATAACAGGTCATTGGCCGAAAACACTTGGCCATTGCGAAGGATGTCCAAATCTCTCTCCTCCTGCGCTGACAAAATTGGGTGCGTTTCCGCATCCCTAACAAAGTTCCCCCATTTCCGAGGGAAGTCGGAACCAATGTTCCCCTCTGCTATAACGAACCGCTCTTCCATCCCTTGATGGAGGACGGCTTATCCACAATAACGTTGAAGGACCTCCGGGGCCCAATGTATGGCCATTCTGATTTCCTCCCAGGAATCAGATGGTAGCAGGCACGAAAAAGGGGAAGAGTGGCGACAATCTGAATTTGGTGGCACATCGAGATGAATCCGATGATGCTCCGCCAGCTGTTTGGGGCCACCATCACCGGGCAGATGTTGTAGTGGGTCATTATCTCCTTCACCAAGGGATGGAGAGGAAAACGAAAGCCTGCCTTCAAACTGTCTTCATAAATGAAGACCCCGACTCCAGATCTCGCGAGACCCTGTCCCCAGACTCCGGCGCCCGCAGAACGACATCTGGGGCATGCCATACCATTGGTGAATCCCCCAAATCCTCAGCTACAATCTCTGAAACCACATCATCGGGGCTCATCGCCATCTCGATTGAGAAGAACACCAGGCGAAACGACGAGAGTCGAGAAGGATGAAAGGCCAAACTTTTCAAAAAAACAAGATGAGAGGATGCTGCGAACATGCACATATATATATATAGTACGTCTATCGCCTTGCTTCCCCACTAAGGAAGCTGCCTTGAGAAGACGGGGCGTCCCGCCCAAGGCGTTCGGAACCGCCTCGACAAACGCCCGATCGTTCGGGATTCGCGACGTGGCGCATTCCCAACCGTCACTTTTGAGGGAGCCTTACCCCCGAAGGCACGATGACCCTGACGCATTAATTAGGGCATCATTGCACGGGCCGTCTAAACCAAAACATCCCATCCGGAACGCGCCGCTCGGACTTATACTCCCTATGCCCGAACCTACGCTTCGAGCTAGGGAGTGGAGGGCATATGTTGGGGGGTAAAATCGTTATTGCATCAATATCCGTGCGAGGCGGCTAAGGCCGACCTCCTCCCTTTGGCTTTCCCGGGCTTCCGTAGCTCGGCCTCCCTGGGCTCCCTTAGCTCGGCCTTCCCGGGCTTCCGTAGCTCGGCCCTCCGGGCTTCCGTAGCTCGGCCTCCCCGGGCTCCCGCAGCTCGGCCTTCCCGGGCTCCCTTAGCTCGGCCTCCCCGGGCTCCCTTAGCTCGGCCTTCCCGAGCTCCCATGACCCCGGCTTCACTGAACGCCCCATGATCCAACACCCACCTCCGTGGAACCTGACGCGGGAGAGCCTCAGCCTACTGTAACGGCACCTTAGACAAGGAATCATATTGAGAAGTGGTCTAGAACCTATCAAGGCCACCTAAGACCTACATATCTACCAGATCTCAAGCCATCAAGAGGCTCTCCCAGCCGTCGATCCCCTAACGGACAAGATACGGATCCCACAGCCCCACAACGGCCTGATTTGATCCACTCCCGTATCCTAACAACATCTGAACCTTCCAGAAGGCGCTCAAGATCCAGGTGACAGTTATAAATGGAACACTCCCAGATTCCTCAGGTACGCACATTCGCGCGCGCTCACACCCTCACTCTTGACTCTCCTGCTCTCTCTCGCCGACAGCTCGTCGGTGCTCTCGCCCTTTTTAGAGCTCCCGATTGGCCGCCCCGGAGGCCTCCCGGAGAGATCCACCTCCCCATCATCTGGTTGATCGTCGAATTCTTCTCCACTGACTTGAGCGTCGAAGGGTCTTCCACGGAGGGCCACCCCCAACGCCTCTCGCGCGAGGACTTTTTATGCAGGTCCACCCCCTTTGAAGATCGATCGCATCCGAGTCGAAGGACGAATTTCGACGGCAACAATAACTTTTCTCTCTCCTCTCACTATATTTTTCCTTGAGGCAACAACAGGCACCGAAGTGCCTATAGATTTATTAGATTTTAATATTACAAGCAAAAAAGAAAAACGTGAAAAAGAGGCAAGATTAAAAAAAAAAAGGAATTTTTATAACATCCAGGCCTGTCGTTCGTCATTATATTCAAGGCTGTGGGCAGTTTCCGCAATTGCCGGCTGCTCCACTGGTGCAACAAGAAATACCGGAATGAGGTATCGAGACTTGTGGCTGGGATTGAAACGTCAAACCATCTTCTGCCAGCTGCTGCTCCACCACGAGAAGCCTTGCTGCTGTGGCCGGCAGAGAATACAAGAGGCAAAGGGTTGAGAGAATGGTCATCAGAACCATTGAGAGGGAATACATAAGAAGTTGAGCTCTTTTTTTTTTTGTCTTCTTCTTCTAAATAGGCTTCAGGCTTTATTGAAAGGAATTTGGAACGTGAAGCAGGCCAAGTTCCATGCAGCGCCGAAGACGAATGGACGGAAAGCTGCGTATGCCACAGACGTCCAACGCCCCAGGTATCATTTAACAGTTGCACTCGAAGAGAAAGCGACAGGACTAACGCGGGCATTAAAAAGGTTTACTACCCCTTCTATTTTATATACAATAAAATGTGCAGCGTTCCTTTCTTGCCCAATATGGAATTAAAAATATTTTTTCTTTCCTCTGCTTTGCACTTAGAGGTGGACATTGAAACGTGACTGATATCATATGATTCAAGCCTATCATGCTTTTAAAATTAATATCATGCTTGGCACAGTTAGTAATGAATCATGCCGGCACGGTAAAAAAATTCAGATCGGATACTATCATGACCTATTTTGAATCACAAATCATACCGAATCTGAGCTATGCTAAATCTGATACGGTCCATAGACTATGCTCAAACACAATCAAAACCGTACCTAAGCATGGCCCCAAGCACCTATAGGCAAGCAAGTGCCTAAGCACCTAGGCAAGTGCCTATCTAGGCACTTGGCGGGTGCCTGTGCCTAGGCACGTAGGCACTGTAGTGCCGAGGCACCTAGGCACTGCAGTGTTTGTAGCGACTGGCTCAGGCCGTATTGGCACCGTGCCAATCAGCACGGCATGATTTATTAAACCGTACTGGCATGATGATATAGCAGTATTGAACCGTACATGTTACCATGAGCGACACGGTCGTTGCCTATTACACGTAACACCACCCGTGAAATCCTTTGACAAAGACAGTGGAGGGGACGACTTCATTTCATGCAGAGTCGGCAGAGGCTTCAGTGTGACTGTGACGTGCTGCTGGTCCAATTTTTTTGGGAATTTTAACAGGCTCGGGCATGACTTGCAGCTCTACATAATTGAAACCTTTGTTATTAAAATCCTTGACATCCTGAAGAACAGATTATAGAGTGAAATGAACTTTGCTGAACCACATGGCAAGAATGAGTGCTGCTGATATCTGATATCAGCGGCTGTCAGCTGTGCTATTTCTTTGTCCATCAGAACTCCATATCAGCGGCCTTTTCGATCATTATGGCAGGGAAAAAAAGGCTCTTAACAATTTTGTAGTCGATCTTCTCACAACTACATCTTGTCATATGTGCCGGAGTCGTGATTTCTGATGTATCATGTTAAGCAATTAGCCATATGTATTTGCGTTCTATTTTGCCTTGTTTAACGTGCATTCCGTTACGCAGAGACTTGGATCTATGATGTTTGTGCCTTAGTCATGCTCGGACAAAGGGGAAGGTGGGGCTTATACCTACTTATTTATTCATCCCCTGGCATCCGTTTATGGTTACACTACTCTATATTGATATCAAAGGTGATGGACAATTCCAATTGATGAGACAAATTTGTCTTTCATCCCGTCACAACCACCAACAGGTACCAAAATATTTGTTGTAGCGTCTACTTCATTATGAGACCCACAAGGTCCAGCTCAATGTCGTTGGCAATGTACTGCATAACCGAAACTTAACTTGGAGGATAAAGGCAGCTGTAATTCCATGTCATGGTTGACGACAGTCTGCTGCTAACAAGGCTGTTCGTAGCCCAACTTTCTAACACCAAGATTACTCTGCCAGTGAACTGGAAGAATCGTGCCAGGGGTCCTTGACATACATACCATACAGGACAATTGGTTGCAAACTATTTAACGATCTTAGAAAGGTAGCCTGTGAGGTGCAAATTCATCGTTTTCAACATAAGTTTTTTAAGATACACATTTCATTAAAATAAAACAGGGATCTGTGCAAGACGGACTAAAGCAGCAGCCTTGAAAAGCCCGTCTCCAAGTGAAGCAAAATTTAAAGAAAAACAACCTTCTACTCACTTTTTTATCTGCGTACATCATACAGACAGCTAATACTTGAATGTGGAGTAGCGGCTAATTTGGACACATGGCATACAAAAAGATAACGTTCTGATGGTTGAACCTAGACTAGTCAATGTGGTCCCATGTAAGCAATCTGTTAGACCACATCCTGCTATCTCATAAAAGGTCCCAGACCATGAAACCATAAGCAATATGCAAACCAAGCCATTTATATCAGCAAAAAGAATTTTGCTTGCTCCACACAACTCACTCTATTATCAATTACTTTCCTTCCCAAAAGTCCACAGGATTCTACTAGCTCTAGCAGCTGAATTCAACCATGCTAGAGAACACTTTGTTAATACATCCTCTTCATAACTTCCATACACGCTAAATTAAGCTCCAGAATCAGAGGTAAACAACATCTTTTAGCACCAATTTGCTTGTAGATGACACCTTCAGCACCTGTTTAGATATAAGAACAATGGCACCGCATGGCAACACTAAGTCATTTCGTATTTAATTGTCACAGAAAGCCACTGAACAAAAAGGGTTTCTATATATCCAAATCATCATCTGGGTCCTCATCTGAATCAGGTCGCTCATCATCTGAATCACGAATATATCGTATTTCACCTGTCTCATTACTGCCCTGAGTGTTCTTTTTCTGAGAAAACGAATAAGACTGCATTGAATGGGGATCTTTCTGGCCCTCAGGAAGGGATTGCCGCCCATCATATATTTGTATAGCCTCACCATTTCCTAACATAATTCAACATGGTCAGTAAATTTTGACAATTTGGAAAAGCAAAAGGCAAAGTTATAGATTGAGATTATATAATGGCGAAATGTCTGCAACAATGTTGTCATATATCATAAATTCACAATACTCGTGCAACGCTTCAGATGCTGTTCAGATACAGTTTTCAAGCTTATATTTCTGCTCAATAAATCTGATGTGATATTATAACATGACCAGATGTTTGTGTCATGACTACCAAGCAGAAATAATGATACCTATTTACCTTGTGCATGCCTACAAATTTAACCAAACTGTCATCAAGGTAGTGGCTACAACATGTCTGAATAAAAAATTGCTCCCTTTTCAACTCACCTTCAGAAGTTAAATTCTTAAGCATTCACAACAAGGGCCATCATCAAAAATTTAGCATGCATTATATAAGATCATATGCTGTATTCACAGCAAGAAATGAACATATACAAAACATCAAAACGAACCGTAAATGGAAAAATGGCTTTTATTAACTTGTCCGATAGAAAGAAAACCAGACATGCCAAATCTAAACTGCATGAGGACAATTATAGAGATTTTCTAAACAAAAGGGCCATGATCCAGTTATGATCCCCACAATCCAGGGTCCTCAGAGGGTGGCCTGACAACAAATCTAACCTTTGGACATTTTTTCAACAAGGTGGCTGCCCTAGGACTAAAACCTATGCCATTGCACCTGTCAGCTTACCAATGCACCAAGCAGTGGCCCCTAAACTACATAAACTGAATAAAAATACAAATTTCCAATTTGGCAATAGACTATATTCATACCTTGATGTTCAAATGGAAGAACAACGTTTGCCCTGTCAATTCGTTCCTTATCTGATAGCTGGAGATTGAATTGAACCTGTTGAAAAAGGGAGTTAAATGTAACATGCAATACAACCACGTATGCCTGCATATGTACCGGTGAATCCTAATAAGTGAGAATAAGGAGTAAGTTCTAGTATCCCAAAGTTGAGAATATACTAATGACTACACAGCACTGACCCTTGGCAAAGGTTTTGGTTCACTATTGTCTTTCAGAAGATGCTGCTTCAAATCTAACACCAGCTTGTTCTATATGTAATTCTTCATCCTGGAAAACACAATCACAATGCAATTTTAAAAAACAATAACAGCAATTGAATGAATGCAAAAAAGGGGGAAAATGATTGAATGAAGTAGGAGAGAGCTTACGAGCAGTTTAACTCTTCCATTACGACGCTTCAAGCGCACATGAAATTTGGCTTTGCAAAAATTATCTTCAAGCCAAAGCAAGCTTCCTGAACCTCCTTGTCCATCACTAGATTGCATCATAGGTTCTAAACTGGCAACCATAGTGGAAACATATTCAAGAGCTGCAGAGGCCTTGGGTTCATGAAGGTCTGAGTGTATTAACCAAAAGATACATGAAATTTGATCTGCAAGTAGAGAAGGAAAATTAACATTGTAACTCAGAAATATATGGAAGGTAGATTGTCTACATGCTCAAACATCAATCTCAACTTTATTTTTGACAGGACACCATGATAAAATTCTGTGAACTGATAGAAATTGCGTTTGACATTAGAAAACAATTTAGCAGCAACTAAGCTTTAACAGATAATATAAATATCATAATCACAATTAAATGATGACAAAGTGTTGTTTCCATCAACACCAGGCTACATTGAAGACTAGCATTGTCAATAATATCATGTGCGACTTGAATTTAGAAGAACAGCAAGTTAACTAAATGCCAAAAGATCGATGAACACGATGCTGACATTAACTCAATATCCTTCCACCATCTTATGTTCTTTGTAAAGAAAAGGATGTCAAAATAGACTTTAGAAAAACAAACACACCATTGCTGCGAAGATTATTAAGCAAGGCTGCAACCGATGGTAATGAAATATGCCTTAGCATATTACTAACCTGAAAAGAATAGAAGCATTAGGTTTCTATAATATGGGTAGTGGAATAGGTGAACTTAGTCAATGAAAACCTAAAAATGGAATATGATAAGTTATAAAGGAAGCACTAAGCAAGATTCAAATATATAAAACAAATGTACATGCATAACACACGAAAGTAGTAAGACAAATAACAGTACAATGCACCATAACTTGTAGAACATGTGAATGTCACACAACCACCTAGGCAACAACGTTGATGATACAAGGCTAACATACATCTCGATGGGTGATCACTGCTGGTACACAACTCCCCATGTTTGTCCATTTTGGATCAGATTCAGCTTTCTGGAGTTTGATATGGAAATCTTATGGATACAATTATCAGATCATGCTAGATCAAAACCCTTTTGGAGTGGTCTGGTCCTATCAGTATAGCCCTTGGAAAAGCTTTTACCCAAACTGATCCCACAAGGCCTCTAAGGACAGGATTCAGAGAAAATCTGACAAAAAAGAGCCATCCAAAATCTCCATCCTTCCATAATGTTGAATGCAATACATACCAATTAATGAATTTTACAAAGTAAGACAGATCAAGTCAATGATCTGATGGCAAAGCATCAAGATTCAAAGGAGCGTATAGAAGATGCATCATCCTAGCATGCCTTTAAAAGAGCTGCGTTTTATTTTTTTATTTTTAATTCTCATACATAGGACGTATTACTCTGGGAAACAATGGGCATACCAAGTCAATGGCAACAGCAAACCGAACCTTGCTTTCTCCAGTAAACCCTGAGACCACACAAACATGGAGTGAGAACAGAAGTCCGAAGGACCGGCCATGAAGAGAACATAAGGAGGTATTGAGAGGGGAAAAAACAAGGGGGAAACCTATTTTCACAGAATACCTTTTCCAAGTTCCAGGATCGTAGACAACAACTTGTTGACATTCCTCACATCCTTGAAAACAGTAACAGAGTCCTTCACAGTGGACTTCTCCGCTGTCCCTGAGTGCAGGAGCCGGTCCTTCCACCCGAGTGGATCCGAATAGCAATCCAAGACCCGAACCCTGACATGCACGAGAGCAGATTTCCAAATAACACCAAATGAGTGAATCAACGACGAAGACGACGACGACGACAACAACACGAGCTAAAGGATGCATTGCATATCAGAAATTCTTACGATTTGACGTTCTGAGAGGCATCCAATCCATTGCTCTTTAAGAAATCGAAGTAGAAAGACGGGCTCCGATGAAACGCAACGAGCACGAGACCGCTGCCTTGGAAAATTCATGACTCAGTTAAAATCTCCAGAGAGAAACAGCTTTCCTGTTTCATGGAGAAAGGGGAGGTTATATTCGAAAGTAACCTGGCTGGTGATCTTCCAGCGGAGATGTGGGAAACGAGGGTAGAGAGGAAGTGATCGAAGACGTGGGAACCGAGAGGGCTTTGGAGGGAGTCCTTGATGGTGAGGGCCGGAGCCTGCTCCCCCTCGAGAGATCCGTCCCTCAGGGACCTACCGATGGTTTCCGCCATCGGAAATCCTAGAGAGTGGAAGCGGGGGCTAAACCCTACTTCCTTTCTTCTCTACGTTTCTGAAATAAAAAAAAAAACGGTGAGCAGGGGTGGGCATGGGCCACGGACGGGACCAAGAACAAGCGCGGGTGCTCAAGATACGGAGCCGGGTTGGGCTCCTAACTATATTATATATATATGCTATAAATTAAATGGCCTTGTAAAAAACTTTCAAACATAGGACTCGCAAACAAATGAAAACATGTAAAAATTTCCCTATGCTAAATAAATAAATAAACCTCAAACCAAAAAAAGCAATTCAAATAAATCCAAGATGACATTACACTAAAGTTCCAAGACGTGAAATCGAGAACATTCACTTTAAAACACATAAAGAAAGAAATCCCTGCACCATAAAGGAGTTTCTTTATTATTTTTTGGTTTTAATAAAAAAAGAAGAATGATGATCACATGAAAATACAACCAGTTGCGATTAAAATTACACTATTTGAGAGCCCCTATAATTCTATTGGAACGTGAAATCAAAGAAGTACAACCAAAGACCACACAAGAGAGCTGATATGACTGATCCCAACGCCATCAGGCAGGGTAACGGCAGTCACCGTCATTTCCCCATCGCCGGCACCCCCTCGGGGTCGGGGTGGGGTCATCGTTTCTTAACCCCGGGGCCCCTACCGGCCTCGGGGTGCATGGTCATTTCCCCACCGCCGGCACCCCCTCGGGGTCGGGGTGGGGTCATCATTTCTTAACCCCGGGGCCCCTACCGGTCTCGGGGTGCACGGTCATTTCCCCACCTCCGGCACCCCCTCGGGGTCGGGGTGGGGTCATCATTTCTTAACCCCGGGGCCCCTACCGGCCTCGGGGTGAATGGTCATTTCCCCACCGCCGGCACCCCCTCGGGGTCGGGGTGGGGTCATCATTTCTTAACCCCGGGGCCCCTACCGGCCTCGGGGTGAATGGTCGTTTCCCCACCGCCGGCACCCCCTCGGGGTCGGGGTGGGGTCATCATTTCTTAACTCCGGGGCCCCTACCGGCCTCGGGGTGAATGGTCGTTCCCCCATCGCCGGCACCCCCTCGGGGTCGGGGTGGGGTCATCATTTCTTAACCCCGGGGCCCCTACCGGCCTCGGGGTGAATGGTCATTTCCCCACCGCCGGCACCCCTCGGGGTCAGGATGGGGTCATCATTTATTAACCCCGGGGCCCCTACCGGCCTCGGGGTGAATGGTCGTTTCCCCACCGCCGGCACCCCCTCGGGGTCGGGGTGGGGTCATCATTTCTTAACCCCGGGGCCCCTACCGGCCTCGGGGTGAATGGTTTCCCCCATCGTCGGCACCCCCTCGGGGTCGGGGTGGGGTCATCATTTCTTAACCCCGGGGCCCCTACCGGCCTCGGGGTGAATGGTCGTTCCCCATCGCCGGCACCCCTTCGGGGTCGGGGTGGGGTCATCATTTCTTAACCCCGGGGCCCCTACCGGTCTCGGGGTGAATGGTCATTTCCCCACCGCCGGCACCCCCTTGGGGTCGGGGTGGGGTCATCATTTCTTAACCCGGGGCCCCTACCGGCCTCGGGGTGAATGGTCATTTCCCCACCGGCACCCCCTTGGGGTCGGGGTGGGGTCATCATTTCTTAACCCCGGGGCCCCTACCGGCCTCGGGGTGAATGGTCATTTCCCCACCTCCGGCACCCCCTCGGGGTCGGGGTGGGGTCATCATTTCTTAACCCCGGGGCCCCTACCGGCCTCAGGGTGCATGTCAACACGCTATTCAACCGCCGAAGAAAACAGCAACTATCAGCATGCACGGTGCTCACACATGATCTTCGGCACATGGCTGTGCCTTGCCGTAGTGCCATTTAGTACTCCTGTAAAGTGTGCCCCGGTACGGAGGGTCATGCCTCATAACGATGTTTGGCGCGTTGCATGCCTCTGTGCGCCACCATGCCTTACTAGGGTGTACGACTCGCGCCTCTAGCAATGGAGCCCAGTCACATCCATCGGTGACAGTACAAGAAAGGTCTTCCGAAGCTGCAAGTCACTGTATTCGGACAGGTATAAAAGAGACATATTCACGCTGTAAGTGGGATCCGAACCTGGTTCTCTGAGCTTTCTTCCTCCCAGCAAAAACCCTAACTGCCCCAGCTTCTCTTCGCGGGGGGTGGTTCCTTGTCTGAACCCAAGCCACTAACTTGATCGTCGGAGGGTCCCCACCGGTGCCACCGGTCCCCGGGACTTTTCTTGCAGGATTTCCCGGAGCGAGACGTCCGTCTTCCCCGACGTTCGAAGGCGGTGACTTGGCGTCATCAGATTGGCGCGCCAGGAAGGGGGAGTGTAAGAGAGACTTCGAACCAGCGGCTTTCTTTCTTCGAGACCTTAAAGCCATGGTGACAACTCGAATGAAGGGAGCTTCAGCCGGTCGCGCTGGGAGGCAGCGCTGCGGGGCTGGTCCACCCGCGGAGGCCCCCCCAGCTCTCGTATCTTGTTTCCCAGAGCCTCCGAACCTCCAGGAGGCAGGGCCTTCTGCTCCGCAGAATGGCGCCCCTGCATCTGCTCCACAGCCACTTCAAGAAGATCGATTCGCTGCCCTGGCCACCCAGGTCCAGTCGCTGGCAGCGGTGGTCAAAAGCATGCAGCAGCAGCAACAAGTAGCCTTGCGACAGCCGGAGCCGAGCCCATCTGTCCCAGGGGCGGTGCAGCCCAGTCAGCACTCCTCCCGCCGGAGGTCGCCCGTTCCTGCAGATCATCACCGCCGATCTCCAGCCAAGCCGCATCGCCGCGAGGCATCCAAAAGGCCCCGGTCTCCTTCTCGCCACGCCAGCATCTCTCCTAAGCGACGGCACGGAAAGGAGGCGGAGCGCACGCGCCGACATCGTCGCCTCCGCTCTTCTTCTGAGTCTTCAGGGGAGGGCTCCGTTGATGGCCGGATGCCTCGCCGAGCTGAGCGGCGACTCGAGGAGTGTAATCAGAAGTTGGAAGAACTTAGCCGTCGAATCACCCACCTGCCGGAGACTGATTACGACAGTCGGCCTCCCCTGTCCCGCCGCATCATGGAGGAGCCAATCTCTACCCGGTTCCGCCTTCCTCAGCTGGACCCTTATGACGGGACTACGGACCCCCTGGACCATTTGGAAAGTTACAAGGTGCTCATGCAGGTTCAGGGGGCCACAGACTCCCTTATGTGTGTGGCCTTCCCTGCTACTCTGAAAAAAGCTGCCCGGGCCTGGTACTCTCGCCTGCCGCCACGGAGCATCGACTCCTTTCGCCAGTTGGAGAGGGCTTTCCTGGCCCACTTTGACGCCTGCCGGAAGATCCCGAGGGTGGCGGACAGTCTATTTGCTGTCCAGCAGAAGAATGGCGAGTCCCTGCGAGACTACGTCGCCCGGTTTAAGGAGGCCGCCCTGGAGGTATATAACTTGGAGGACTCAGTGGCTACCTTGGCTCTGAAGCGAGGGCTCCGCCCTTCCCGTTTCGCGTATTCTCTTGACAAGAAGCCGCCGGGTTCCTACTCCGAACTCCTGATCCGCGCCCAGAAGTACATCCGGGCAGATGAAGCTGACTTTTCTCGGCGTGAGGCCGGCGGGAGTATACCCCGGAAGCCAACCCAGCCAGAACCTGCGGAAGCCCGCCCCAGGAGGCCCGAGCCTCCTCGCCGACCAGACAACCGCCCTCGACCTCCTGCACCAAGAGACGGGCCGTACACTCCGTTGCTTGCTCCCATATCCCAGATCCTGCTCGAGATCGAAGGGGAGCCTTACCTGCAACGTCCTCCTCCCATCAACCCGAAGATCCCCCGGAACAAGAACCTCTACTGCCGCTACCACCGGGACCATGGCCACAACACCGACGACTGCCGGCAGCTGAAGAAAGCCATTGAAGATCTCATTCAACAGGGCCACCTGAGGAAGTTCGTCCAAAGGAACAACCCAGGAGCTCCCGGCCCATCAGCGCCTGCACCGCCGATGATTGATAACGCCCCGACGGAGAAGACGGTAGCGATGATCTCCTGGGGGGCAGGGGGCCCGCCGAAGAGACCGAGGGGGGAGGGAGGAGCGGAGGCTGTAATTCCTTTTTTCGAAGAGGACCTAGAGGGGGTTGTAAACAAAGATGATGATAGCGTCGTCGTATCCATGACGATTGCTAAGCACCCTGTAAAACGAATCCTGGTCGACAGTGGAAGTTCAGTAGATGTTTTAAACTACGACGCCTTTGTTCGCATGAACCTGTCGCATGATTTACTTCAACCTGTCGTCACGCCTTTGATGGGATTCACGGGGGATTCTGTGAGGGTCGAGGGGGAGATTACTCTTCCTGTGACAGCCGGAATGGCTCCGTGCCAGAGCACTGTCCTTATAAAGTTTTTGGTGGTCCGTGTGCCCCTGGCGTACAATGCGATTCTTGGGAGGCCCGGGCTCAACCTCTTGGATGCCGTCATTTCCACCAAGCGACTCCTAGTGAGGTTCCCAACCACCAGCGGGATCGGCGAGATGCGAGGAGAGCAGGACCTGCCGGCGCTATGCTATCACTTGGCCCCCAGTCCCCAGGGGGCAGTGCTTGCACCACCGTCGACATCGACATCGGAAACTCTTGACCCACGGGACTTGGAGAGGAGGGGGGAACCGGCCGAGCGGCTGCTTACCTTCCCCCTCGGGGAGGACCCCGCGCAGACGGTTCGAGTCGGAGCTTCGCTTCCTGACGAAGCCCGTGACCAGCTCCTAACCTTTCTGCGGGCCAACGCCGACGTCTTCGCGTGGTCAGCATCTGACATGCCCGGGATCCCGGAGGAGGTGATTACACACCAGCTCAACATCCGACCAGAGTGCCGGCCCATCAGGCAGAAGAAAAGGAGTTTTGCTCCGGACCGGCAGAAGGCTGTCGACGAGGAGGTGCGGAAGCTGTTGGCGGCTGGCCACATTCGTGAGGTGCGCTACCCCGACTGGTTGGCGAATGTCGTGATGGTTCGGAAGGCCAGTGGGAGCTGGAGGATGTGTGTGGACTTCACCGACCTCAACAAGGCGTGCCCCAAGGACAGCTTTCCGCTCCCCCGAATCGACCAGCTGGTGGACGCCACTTCCGGGCACGGGACGCTCAGTTTCATGGATGCGTTCTCGGGGTACAATCAAATCAAGATGAGCTCAGTAGACGAGGAGGCAACCTCCTTTGTCACGGAGAAGGGGATCTACTGTTACAGAGTGATGCCTTTCGGGCTGAAAAACGCCGGGGCCACTTATCAAAGGTTGATGAACAAGGTTTTCGAGAATCAGCTGGGGCGCAATATGGAGGTCTATGTGGACGACATGCTGACTAAAAGCACCAGCGCAGAAGACCATGTGACCGATCTCGGGGAGACTTTCGGCAATCTGCGCCGGTACCGGATGAAGCTCAACCCCCACAAATGCGCCTTTGGAGTGGCGGCCGGCAAGTTCCTGGGTTTCATGGTGACCCAGCGCGGGATCGAAGCCAACCCCGACAAGATCAGAGCTATCCTGGAGATGCGGCCCCCGGTCAGCAAGAAGGAGGTGCAGCGCCTGACGGGGAGGGTGGCGGCCTTGAGTCGTTTCATGTCAAGGTCGGCGGAGAGGTGTCTACCCTTTTTCAAGGCGCTGCGCAAGATTAACGGCTTCGAGTGGACGAAAGAATGTCAGAGCTCCTTTGAAGAATTGAAGCAGTTTCTCTCCACTCCACCGCTGCTATCCAAGCCCGAAAATGGGGAGGAGCTCTTCCTGTATCTGGCCGCTTCCCCGGAGGCCGTCAGCTCGGTACTGGTGCACATGGATACCGACGGAGCTCAGAAGCCAATCTACTACACCAGCAAAATACTCCATGACGCGGAGACCAGGTATTCAAAAACTGAGAAGATCATCTTCGCTCTGGTGGTCTCTACTCAGCGCCTTCGGCCTTATTTTCAAGCTCATCCCATCGTGGTGCTTACGGATCAGCCCCTGCGAGCTATCCTGTCTCGCCCCGACACCTCCGGCCGGCTGGCTAAATGGGCCATCAAGCTAGGCGAGTTCGATCTGTCCATCCGACCGAGGTCAGCCATGAAGTCTCAGGTGTTGGCGGATTTCCTAGTCGAATGCTCCTGGACCAAGAAGGACGTGGAGGAGGCGCAACCGGAGGAGTTTGGGGACCCCCCCTCATCAGGGGAGGTGGAGGATTGGATCCTGCATGTGGACGGAGCGGCAAACTCCCAAGGGAGCGGAGCCGGGCTCATCCTTGCAAGCCCGGAGGGAGATGTAGTAGAGTACGCCCTCAGATTCCAGTTCCCGGCGACCAATAATCAGGCGGAGTACGAAGCCCTGCTGGCGGGGTTGAGACTAGCCAAGGAATTGGGCGCGGGGCGCTTGAGGGCCTTTACCGACTCTCAGCTCATTTCTGGGCAAATTACTGGTGAATATGAGGCTAGGGACCCGATCATGTCCCGTTACCTGAGCAAGGTGCAGTCCCAGGCGTCTCATTTTTCTTACTTCCGTGTCAGCTATATCCCCAGGGCAGAGAATGCCAGAGCTGACTCCCTGTCCCGCTTGGCCACTTCGGTCGATGGGGCGTTAGGGAGGACATACGTGGAGCATCTACCAGCCCCAAGCATTGAGACCGCGGAAGAAGTGTTGCCAGTGGAGCCGGAGCCCTCCTGGATGGATGCCTACATCCGATACTTGACCGACGGTACCCTCCCGGGGGACCCAGCGGAGGCCAAACAGCTTAGGCGAAGGGCCCCGAGATTCTTGATGATGGACGGGAAGCTTTATCGAAGATCATTCTCATATCCGGTCCTTAGGTGTGTAGGGCCATCGGAGTCGGATTATATCCTTAGGGAGATCCATGAAGGCATATGCGGGAGTCATCTGGGGGGCAGAGCCCTGGCTTACAAGGCTCTGCGCCAAGGGTACTTCTGGCTGACGATGAAGGAGGACGCGGCCGAGCTTGTCAAGAGGTGTGATATCTGCCAACGTCATGCCAATATCCAGCGACAACCGACATCTAACCTGACCCCCGTGATGGCGCCTTGGCCCTTTGCCCAGTGGGGCATGGATATCTTGGGTCCATTTCCCCCGGCTTCCGGACAGCGAAAGTTCCTCTTGGTGGCGGTGGACCACTTCACCAAGTGGGTCGAAGCTGAGGCTTTGGCCAAGATTACCGAGAGCAAAGTAAGATCTTTTTCTGGAAGTCAATCATATGTCGGTTTGGCCTGCCACGCACACTGGTCACCGATAATGGCCGTCAGTTTGATAATGCACCTTTTCGGGAGTTCTGCTCCGAGCTGGGTATTTTTCAAAGATTTACTTCCGTCGGACATCCTCAAACCAACGGGGCGGCTGAAGTGATCAACCGAATCATTCTCCAAGGACTGAAGTCTCGGCTGGACGGTTGCAAGGGACGTTGGGTAGAGGAGCTCCCCAACGTGCTATGGGCCTATCACACGACGCCTCGAGCCCCCACTGGAGAGACGCCATTCAGCCTAGTTTTTGGCTCAGAAGCTGTTATCCCCGTGGAGATCGGAGCACCTAGCCCCCGAGTGGAGGCTTACAGTGAAGAAGGTAATTCTGACCAACTGAGAGCCAACCTCGACCTGGTGGAGGAAATGCGGGGCAGGGCGCGGCTTCGAATGGCAACCTACCGGCAACGGGCCGCGAGGTACTACAACGCGCGCGTGCGCCCCCGAACGTTCCTACCAGGAGACCTAGTTCTCCGGCGGGCCGAGGTCTCAAAGCCAACTGAAGGAGGTAAGCTAGCCCCTAACTGGGAAGGACCCTACCGGATCACCGAGACGCTGCACCACGGAGCTTATAAAATTGAAGGACTTGATGGGACGCCACTTCCTAGGACGTGGAATGCGGATAACCTCCGCCGGTATTATCAGTAATGTATCCATTTTTTCATGTTAAGCATCGTCTCCGTGTTTGTTTGGGTATTCATCCCTTATTCAATGCTAACAAGATTCAATTCTAGTTATCTGAATCTTCTCAAAGCCCTGCACCAGCCAGGCATAAGCCCAGTGTACCACTGGCAGAGCGGTGTACCACCGGCTCTCAACAACAAAAGCCCGGCACTTCGTCGGCACTCAAAGCCCTGCACCAGCCAGGCATAAGCCCAGTGTACCACTGGCAGAGCGGTGTACCACCGGCTCTCAACAACAAAAGCCCGGCACTTCGTCGGCACTCAAAGCCCTGCACCAGCCAGGCATAAGCCCAGTGTACCACTGGCAGAGCGGTGTACCACCGGCTCTCAACAACAAAAGCCCGGCACTTCGTCGGCACTCAAAGCCCTGCACCAGCCAGGCATAAGCCCAGTGTACCACTGGCAGAGCGGTGTACCACCGGCTCTCAACAACAAAAGCCCGGCACTTCGTCGGCACTCAAAGCCCTGCACCAGCCAGGCATAAGCCCAGTGTACCACTGGCAGAGCGGTGTACCACCGGCTCTCAACAACAAAAGCCCGGCACTTCGTCGGCACTCAAAGCCCTGCACCAGCCAGGCATAAGCCCAGTGTACCACTGGCAGAGCGGTGTACCACCGGCTCTCAACAACAAAAGCCCGGCACTTCGTCGGCACTCAAAGCCCTGCACCAGCCAGGCATAAGCCCAGTGTACCACTGGCAGAGCGGTGTACCACCGGCTCTCAACAACAAAAGCCCGGCACTTCGTCGGCACTCAAAGCCCTGCACCAGCCAGGCATAAGCCCAGTGTACCACTGGCAGAGCGGTGTACCACCGGCTCTCAACAACAAAAGCCCGGCACTTCGTCGGCACTCAAAGCCCTGCACCAGCCAGGCATAAGCCCAGTGTACCACTGGCAGAGCGGTGTACCACCGGCTCTCAACAACAAAAGCCCGGCACTTCGTCGGCACTCAAAGCCCTGCACCAGCCAGGCATAAGCCCAGTGTACCACTGGCAGAGCGGTGTACCACCGGCTCTCAACAACAAAAGCCCGGCACTTCGTCGGCACTCAAAGCCCTGCACCAGCCAGGCATAAGCCCAGTGTACCACTGGCAGAGCGGTGTACCACCGGCTCTCAACAACAAAAGCCCGGCACTTCGTCGGCACTTAAAGCCCGCGCTAATCAAGCATAAAACCCGGCTAACCGCCGGCGGATTGGCGCACCAAGGGTTCTTCGCAGTCAGGACCCGACGCTCTACCGGTCAGACCAAAGCCAAGTCCCGCGGGCATCAAGCCGCGCGCCAGACCAACGCCAGGTTCGATGCTTGATCAAGCGTCACGCCTATGGCTCCAAGGGCGCCTACCGGCCTAGTCTCCGATCAGCGGTGCCCCCGCTCCCAAGATTCAACCCCACCTAACTTTAACTAGCGGGTTCATGTAATTAAGGCGGAACGGCGTGGGTAGGAAGGTGTTCCCTAGAATCGTCGGGACGAACGGACTCGTGTGGCCACATGTCAATCAACAAAGTCAATAACAGTGCAAAAATCGTCGAGAAAGATGCTTTCATTAATAGAAGGGGATTACAAAACCCCGACATAGTCAGGCTTACAGAAGCAAAGAAAGGCAGCAAAGTAACGGGTGCGAACTCAAGGCTCCGCCGGTGCGGGTTCGTCATCGGAAGGGGCCGGGTCCGACGATGGCTCTGGCTCAACCTCCAGGGCGCGGGGGAAATCTAGATCCTTGGCCACTTTCTCCTTGGCATACTGGAATCCGTCGAGGAACGCGGCGGCTGAAGCTTCGGCTAGGTCGTCTGTGTAACGCTCAGACGACCTGTATTCTTCGACAAGCCTGGCAGCTCGAGTTTTTTCTGCGGCTAAGGCTTCCGCCGCGTCCCTCTCGGTTTCTCTGGCGCGACCTATCTCTTCCTTATACCGGCCAGCCTCTTCTTTTGCCAGCCTCTTCTTTTGCCACTTCGGCCTCTTCTCTCGCCGCTCTAGCCTCCTCCGACGCCGCTCCCGCCCGTTCCTCAGCCTCCCGAAGAGCCTCGGTTAGCTCCGAGATATGAATGTCCCTCGCCATAACCGCGCTCTCGGACTCCATCATCTGGGAGATCGCTGCGCGCGCGCGGTTGGCCTCGATCTCCGCTTTGCCCTCGGCGGCTCTTACCTCGCTGGCGCAGGACTCTTTGATCTCCTCCAGTGCCTTTCTGCTGCTTCTGCGCGGTCCTGCATCTCCCGGAGAAGGTTCTTCTCCCCGCGGATCACCTCCCTAGCAGCCTTTAGGGAATGCACAATCTGCGCGCACAAGCCTCAAGTCAGCAAAGTATGTGTACATGAACAATAAGGGATAAAGGGCAAGAAGGTCGCCTACCCTGAACGCAGCGGCATAAGATTCCCTGAAGAACTCGCCTGTCTTCTGACGACCAAGGCCTTCGGTGATCCTAGGATCCAGAACCGAGCCCAGGACCCGCTCGGCCCAATAGCCATCGCCCAGGAAGTCCAGGGGCGACCTGGGTGCGTCCCCACTTCCCTCTGCCGCCTCTGACCTCCCCGGCCCTGTGGGCGGGTCGCCCCTAACCGGCCCCTCGGGGGCTGGACTGGTGGGACCGGATGGCCCCTCACCCCAGTCCCGGCTGGCACCAAATGGAGTCGCTCCCTCGGGAACCGGGAGCCCTCCGGTCGGCGCGGGCTCCCCCGCCACCGACTCTGTGGCGGTACCTCCCGCTGCGGCTCCAGCCTCCGGTGGAGTGTCGGCCGTAAGGTCGACCTCCGCGAGGACAGGGATGTGTTGCGGAATCCCGGGAGGGGAGGTCCTCGCTGGGGGGGAGGCCCTCGCGGGAGGAGGAGGCCCGGATCACCAAGCGCTTCGGGGCCGGGGCTTGCTGCCCCCCGGATGATCCTTCCCGACCCCTTTTCTTGATGACCTTTAACAACTTCGCCCTCGGAACTTTCATTGCTGCACAATGCAAGTCAAGTTTTCAGCAAAAAAAAAAAAAAAAAAAAAAAAAAAGAGAGAAGAGCGGGATTTTTAGCTAAGTGCGAAGAGGACTTACCCCGATGGGAGACTAGGCCCGCCAACTCGAAGTTTTCCTCCCCTAGCAGTAGGGTGTACCGGGGAATCTCGGCAGTCAGCAAGGCCCCCATCGCCTCCCGGTCCCCAGGCTGGACAGTCGCGACATTCCCTCGGAGGTCGGGGTTCCCCCACCGGGGCCGGACTTGATCGATATTAGCAAAAAAGAAACGGGGTTTCCACCCCTTAATCGATGAAGGCAAAAGGAGCTTAATGACCCTATTGGGTCGGGGCTGAAACACCCACCATCCCTTCTGGGCCCGAAGAGAATAAAAATTACGGAACAAACTGACCCTAGGGGTAATACCTAGGCGATGACAAAGGATAACAAAGGCGCTAATTACCCGACAAGAGTTCGGGACTAGCTGGGAGGGGGTTAAAGAATAGAAGTCAAGGAGCGTGATAAAAAAGGGTGGAAAGGAGGACGGAGGCCTACCTGTAGGCAGACCTCGTAAAAGGCTACGCGACCGGGTCGGGAGGAGATAACCCGGTCGTCGGGGGTCGGAAGAAATAGGTTGATCTCCTGAGGGATCCGATAACGGGCCCGGATCCTTTCCAGATCCGACCGTGTCATCGAGGAGGCTACCCCCCCTGGGGATTCCTCCACCCTCGAGGAGGTCCCGACCCCCGGCCGGCGACCCCTCAACGAGGCTCCACCGGCAGCTCCACCGGCGGCTCCGCCGGCGGCCCGTCGCCGGGCCAAAGGAACGTGGTCCTCTGAATCAGAGGACCACTCGATTGGAGGAGAAGGAGAAGGGGTTTGGGGCCCCACAGAGGGAGGACGGTCCTCAGAACCGTCCTCCGATGTCCAAGAGGGTAGACTCATGAAAAAAGAAGAATCAAGACGAAAGAGGCTGACCTGGAGAAACAAGGAAAGCTGGGCGCGAGCTTGCAGGTTGCAGGAGCACTAGGGGAACAGGCAAGAGGAAGACGATGATGGGGTGGTATGGTGCCAGTTCCTTCCCCTCGCCTGGCTTTGTGGGGTTTTCAAAACATCCCGCCATGTCCCGTCGGCCACGCGGCCCTTTACCATACGCTGGCTCGCCTCGAGGAGTGCCCCAGCGCGCGGCGCGATACGCCCCCGACCGATGGTGGGGCCCCCGTTGATATCGCCGTAATGGGAAGAAATCATTACGCACCTTTCCGCGGACTTCGAAGAGCTGATCCTCACTTTCGAGGGCGATCGTGGCTGGCGTGGTACGGAAGGCCGTCTCTTTGCATCCCCCGTACCGTCCGCATAAGAAACAAGGCTAGGGATCAGCCACGTGGAGAACGCCCCTTGGGCCTCAGCGGTGGGACCCGCTTCGCCCCAGGGGCGAGGGGGCATCTGATATGACTGATCCCAACGTCATCAGGCAGGGTAACGGCAGTCACCGTCATTTCCCCACCGCCGGCACCCCCTCGGGGTCGGGGTGGGGTCATCGTTTCTTAACCCCGGGGCCCCTACCGGCCTCGGGGTGCATGGTCATTTCCCCACCGCCGGCACCCCCTCGGGGTCGGGGTGGGGTCATCATTTCTTAACCCCGGGGCCTCTACCGGTCTCGGGGTGCACGGTCATTTCCCCACCTCCGGCACCCCCTCGGGGTCGGGGTGGGGTCATCATTTCTTAACCCCGGGCCCCTACCGGCCTCGGGGTGAATGGTCATTTCCCCACCGCCGGCACCCCCTCGGGGTCGGGGTGGGGTCATCATTTCTTAACCCCGGGGCCCCTACCGGCCTCGGGGTGAATGGTCGTTTCCCCACCGCCGGCACCCCCTCGGGGTCGGGGTGGGGTCATCATTTCTTAACCCCGGGGCCCCTACCGGCCTCGGGGTGAATGGTCGTTCCCCCATCCCGGCACCCCCTCAGGGTCGGGGTGGGGTCATCATTTCTTAACCCCGGGGCCCCTACCGGCCTCGGGGTGAATGGTCGTTTCCCCACCGCCGGCACCCCCTCGGGGTCGGGGTGGGGTCATCATTTCTTAACCCCGGGGCCCCTACCGGCCTCGGGGTGAATGGTCGTTTCCCCACCGCCGGCACCCCCTCGGGGTCGGGGTGGGGTCATCATTTCTTAACCCCGGGGCCCCTATCGGCCTAGGGATGAATGGTCGTTCCCCCATCGCCGGCACCCCTCGGGGTCGGGGTGGGGTCATCATTTCTTAACCCCGGGGCCCCTACCGGCCTCGGGGTGAATGGTCGTTCCCCCATCGCCGGCACCCCCTCGGGGTCGGGGTGGGGTCATCATTTCTTAACCCCGGAGCCCCTACCGGCCTCGGGGTGAATGGTCATTTCCCCACCGCCGGCACCCCCTTGGGGTCGGGGTGGGGTCATCATTTCTTAACCCCGGGGCCCCTACCGGCCTCGGGGTGAATGGTCATTTCCCCACCACCGGCACCCCCTTGGGGTCGGGGTGGGGTCATCATTTCTTAACCCCGGGGCTCCTACCGGCCTCGGGGTGAATGGTCATTTCCCCACCTCCGGCACCCCCTCGGGGTCGGGGTGGGGTCATCATTTCTTAACCCGGGGCCCTTACCGGCCTCAGGGTGCATGGTCAACACGCTATTCAACCGCCGAAGAAAACAGCAATATCAGCATGCACGGTGCTCACACATGATCTTCGGCACGTGGCTGTGCCTTGCCGTAGTGCCATTTAGTACTCCTGTGAAGTGTGCCCCGGTACGGAGGGTCATGCCTCATAACGATGTTTGGCGCGTTGCATGCCTCTGTGCGCCACCATGCCTTACTAGGGTGTACGACTCGCTGCCTCTAGCAATGGAGCCCAGTCACATCCATCGGTGACAGTACAAGAAAGGTCTTCCGAAGCTGCAAGTCACTGTATTCGGACAGGTATGAAAGAGACATATTCACGCTGTAAGTGGGATCCGAACCCTGGTTCTCTGAGCTTTCTTCCTCCCAGCAAAAACCCTAATTGCCCCAACTTCTCTTCGCGGGGGGGGTGGTTCCTTGTCTGAACCCAAGCCACTAACTTGATCGTCGGAGGGTCCCCACCGGTGCCACCGGTCCCCGGGGACTTTTCTTGCAGGATTTTCCGGAGCGAGACGTCCGTCTTCCCCGACGTTCGAAGGCGGTGACTTGGCGTCATCAAGAGCTAAACCATTAATCCAAGAAATAAGGAAAGAAAAAATATAGAAAGTGTAACGCCTAAACCCATCTACTAATTCAATTAACTCATTAGTAAATTAAAATAATTTGATCAAAAATTTAAGTAAAAATTAATGAATAGCAAATGAATTTACATTATAAAGACATAACACTATTTTTATAATTCACTATTGAATTATAATTGATAATCTCTTTATAGAGTTTTCTTAACTAGAATTTACTTTCGAACTAGTGCCTTCATTAGTGCTGCAAGAAAATCTACCATTATCTCATGATGAGTCCTTTTCTATCATTTGTAGGCCCTATTCTATATTTTAACACTCCAAGTTTACTTGCTAATTTAATTAATCTTTTGATAAATTAAAATCATATAGTTTCAAGCTTTGTTACTCATCCAATTAATTATTTAGTGGATCAAAATTATGTCATTTGAAAACTTAAGTAAAAATTAATGAGCAACAATAAAGTTTAGTTATAAATTGGTAAAATTATAAGTATATATATATATATATATTTTTTTTTTTTGTTAAACGTGTGATTAAATTTGAGGTGTTTGATGCCGGTGTGAGTGGCGATCCGATGCTTGTTGGTGGTCAACTGGGACCTCCTCCATCCTCGTCGCCGTAGAATTTGCAGTTGCGAGTGGCCCCTTCGCGTTAGAAGCTATCCAAACCCGTGGCGACTTGCCATTGGCCAATACCTGACACGTGGTTATAAAGCATAGATAGCTGTTTTACGGTAAACGGCCAAGTCCCACGATATAAGAGCATCTGCGACGACAAGATCGACAGGTCGACCGAGAGCGGAAGCGAGGGAGCCGATGATTTCTTCTGGGAAGATCATAGATACATTCCTTCTTTGTTCGTACTCGTTTCAACGCCTATCTCTGAGGTATCCCTCTCTTGTTTTTCTTCTTTGGCGGTATATACTCTATTCTTCGTTCTTATTACGCTAAGATAGTTGGATTGTTATGTACTGTATTCTTACTTCTAACGCTTGGACTTCACGTTAGCAATTTAGCCTTCTAGGCCCACCAAAGTCAGTCTCTCTCCCTCTCTCTCTTTTACTTTTTTGCACGATTCGCTGAAATTATCGTGACGGGATACTGCAGACGTTTTGTTCGATATAATGTCCAAGAGACTTGCATAAAAAGGTTAATAGAGTTATGACTCATGAGTTAGAAGAAGAAAAATAAAAGAGATTTACATTACCCTCGCTTAAAAAGTTGTGATTTTTAACATGTCTGTCTTGTTATTTAGCTTTAGTTCTCTTTGATTTGTTGTTTGTTCTTTCTTTGAGATTCGAATTCATGCTTTCTGGTTGTTCAGGTATCCTCAGGTTGCGAGCTTTTCCTCTCTGTATCAGAAGAGGAACCTTGCGGGAGCTCTCCGGAGCCAAATATCTCGAAGTCTGAAGAGACTGGACATGGGTTTCCAGGCCAAGGCGGGAGTTGTCCTCCCAGCAACAGATGATCATGTCGAAGAAGCAATCGATGCAATCACAGCTGGACGAGTTATTGCGGTGCCAACAGACACCCTTTATGGATTTGCTTGTGATGCATGGTAAGTGATTTGAGGCTTTCTTTCAACTCTCTTGAGAGGTTTCAGCTCAGTTGCATCTCAGTGCTGCTTGCAGGTGCCGCTGATTGTTATGTTTATACTTATCTATTTCAAGTTGACATCGCAATCCATGCCAAATTAATGTTATTTTGCCAAGTTGCAAATCAGCAAATAAAGGAGATTGTACCTCGAATTGTGTTTCTATCTGCCCTTCAGTGTCACCCCTTCTTTATATAACTTCTAGATGTTTGTTTTGTTAATGTTAACTTTTTCAGCGGCATCAATTCTGAGATTGTTCTGCCTGGTGCTTCTATATATCGAAGGAATAAGCCATCTAAATTATAACCTCACACTGCTTTGGTTTTTGAAAGTGCATTATGGCAGCTCTGAGCAAGCAGTCAATCAAATCTATGAGATTAAAGGGCGTAAACAGACGAGTCCTCTGGCAGTTTGTGTTGCTGATGTGTCAGATATATCAAGGTTTGCCATTGTGGATCACTTACCTCAGGGGTTGCTTGATAGTCTGCTTCCTGGACCCGTCACTGTTGTTCTAAGGCGAGGTATGACCTAACAGATTGATGAAATCAACTCTCACTTTTGCATCTTCATTTTGTATCAGTTAAATACACATTACATGATAACAAACGTTTTGTTGCAGAATCTTAAAATCTAGAGTAGTTAAAACTGCTTCCTAATTCTAAGGTATAGCTATTTTGAATAGCGTATAGATAGAGAGATTGAGGCTGTTACCAACTGTGCAATCATTTGAATTAATTCAAAACAGAGAAACAAAGAGGCTGTTGTAATCTGTTGAGAGATGATATGCCCCCTCAAGATGGAGCTCGAGATAGAAGTCCAATCTTGGGTTTGAGATCTAGAAAACGGATACGGTGAAGAGGCTTGGTGAGTGCATCTGCAAGTTGGTCTGCTGAGGATACATGGGAAACACGAAGAACTCCATTTTGTACTTGATCCCGAATGAAGTGATAATCGATTGCTACGTGTTTCATTCTTGAGTGAAACACGGGATTTGAGCAGAGTTGGGTAGCTCCAACATTGTCACAGTATAAAACAGGACAGCATGGGAGTTGAACACCAAGATCGGTTATAAGAAAGCAGAGCCAGTTGAGTTCTGCTGCAGCGTTTGCGACGGATCTGTATTCTGCTTCAGTTGAAGATCGGGCAATAGTTTTCTGCTTCTTAGAACTCCATGAGACAGGATTGCAACCAAGGTAGATGACATAGGCGCTCGTAGAGGAGAAATCATCTTTGTCACCTGCCCAATCGGCGTCTAAATATGCATGGAGATTTAATGGAGAGTTGTGATGTATTTGGAGACCTTTATTGATAGTACCACATAGATAATGTAACAGGCGTTTAACAAAGCTCTAATGGTCAGTTGTTGGAGCGTCCATATACTGAGAGAGCTTGTTAACCGCAAATGCAAGGTCTGGTTTAGTAAGCAATAAGTATTGAAGGCTGCCAACTATTGTTCTATACTCAGTGGGATCAGATAAAGCAGTGCCTAATTTTGACAAAGGTGGGCTAGTTGGAAAGGAGTGAGCACAGGTTTGGCATCTGTCATATGAGTTCGGGCAAGAATATCCAACATGTAACACCTCTGGGATAGTAAAAAACCGTGCTGATTGGGAATTACCTCCATGCCCAGAAAATAAGAGAGCTGGCCAAGATCCTTAATGGAAAATCGATGGCCAAGAATATCAACAAAAGAGTCAATCAGCTGAGTGTTGTTGCCGATAATTATTAAGTCATCCACATATACTAGGATATACAGTTGCTGTCCAGCAGTAGGAAGAACAAATAAGGATGTATCTGCATGAGAGTTCTTGAAACCAGAGTGAAGAAGAAATGTGCAAAGTTCATGATATGATGCTCTGGGTGCCTGTTTTAGGCCGTAGATTGCCTTTCGAAGTTGCAGACATATGATGGATGATCTTGATCAACAAAACCTAGGGGTTGTTGCATGTGGACAGTCTCGGAGAGATGGCCTTGGAGAAAGGCGTTGTTGACATCAAGTTGGCGTAAGGACCAATCCCGAGATACAGCTAGGCTGAGGACAACACGCACGTTGTTGGTTTTACTACTGGGCTAAATGTGTCAAGATAGTCGACATCCGGTCATTGATGAAATCCCTTTGCAACCAAACGCGCTTTGAATCTATCAATAGAGCCATTTGAGTTACGTTTGATTCTGAAGATCCATTTATAGCCAACTATATTTGTGTAGGGTCAGGTGGAACAAGTTCCCAGGTTCCATTTCGAACTAAAGCATCATACTCATTAGACATGGCTTGACGCCACTTGGGATCTAGAAGAGCTTTAGTCAATGTAGTTGGTTCAAGGTCAGTGGCATTGGAGAGTTGGGTATGCAGATTCATTTTTGTAATGGGTTTATGAATGTTATTCTTGGCTCGGGTGATCATTGAGTGGGTAGGAGGTGGTGTTTTGGGGTGTGATGGATGGTGTTGGACTTGGAGGGGTTGAGGATGTCAAGATAGGTGAGGGTGTGGGGGTGTCTTGGGTTGCACTTGTGGATGGAAGCTCAATTGGAATGTATATAGGAGCTGCACTTTGGGGTTGTTGAGGAGTGCAGACTTCAGAGGGGTAGTGATTGACGGTTGTGGAGTGGGTGATATAGTTGTAAGTGGTGGAGGAATCCAAGTGTTTATGGGGTTTGACTTTGAAGTTGAGGGTGAACCAGAGAAGGAAGAGTAGGGAAAGTGAGACTCAACAAATTTGACATGTCTGGAGACATAGATTTTTGAGGTTGAAGGATCAAGGCAGTAGTAGGCACTTTGAGTGAGAGAGCACCCAAGAAAAACACATGGTTTGGACCGAGATTCAAGTTTGTGGGAGGTGTAAGGTCGGAGCCAAGGGTAGCATAGGCAGCCGAAGACCTTTAATTTAGAGTAGTTTGGGGCTGATTGAAAGATTTGGTGGTATGGTGATGATAGATTTAAAGTGGGTGTGGGCATTCTGTTAATTAGGTATACGGTTGTAGCAAAGGCATAGGTCCAGTAGGGGTGGTAAAGAGGCATGAGTGAGGAGTGCTAGACCAGTTTCAACAATGTGAAGGTGTCGTCTTTCAAGTAACCATTATGTTCAGGTGTGTGAGGGGGTGTGGTGAGATGAGAGATACCATTGATAGAAAGGAAGTTTGCTAGAGAAAGATATTCACCACCATTGTCAGAGTAGAGGGTGGTAACGGTGGATCGAAATGCTTTTCTACAATGGCTTTGAATCGGATGAAAACCTTTTTAACGTCGGATTTGTTTTTGAGGGGTAAAACCATATATATTTAGTGAAATGATCAATGAAGATGACATAATATTTAAAGCCATTATGTGAGTAAATTGGAGAGGTCCACACATCAGAGAATATGATTTCAAGTGGTCTAGTAGAGACAATTGTAGAGTTGGAGAATGACAACTTGTGGCTTTTATTACAGAGACAAGCATTACATGAGAAATCAGAAGATAAATTGGAAGATAAGCCTAGATGATTGCTGGTAACAGTATGTTTGAGAATGAAAAATGCAGGATGTCCCAAGCGATGATGCCAGGTGGCGGACGTGGTCTTTATTGTGGAGAAGGCAATCAAAGGGGAGGAGATGGGCCACTCATATACACCATCTTTAGTTTGTCCCTGCAGCAGTGTGGTCCCGGTATGAAGTTCCTTCACAAGAAAGGTTGATGGTGAGAATTCAATGGAAACATTGTTAGATGTGCATAATTGTGAAATGGAGATTAAGTTCTTTTTCATAGAGAACACAGAGAACATTGTTTAAAGTAAATGCATGGAGAGAGTTTTTAGAGAGGTAGAACCAATGTGGGTGATGGGAGATTAGAGCCATCTCCAATCATGATGTCATCAGTGCCATTATATGGAGCATGTAGGGATAGATTGCTCAGATCTGAGGTGACATGTGGGAAGCACCACTATCCAAAAGTCAGGATGGCGTAGTGTTTGACTGATTGGCAAGAAGAGCTTGTGGTTGCCATGGTGAGCCTTGTGGTGGAGAGCTGGAGGTGGTGAAGCGTGAATTGGTACAAGTCGAAATGAAGGGCACCTTTTGGCAGTGTGACCTTGAATTCTGCAAATTTGGCAGTGACCAAGATATGGCTTGGGAGGATGAGAGTCCTGTGATGAATGGGGTCTTGGAATGGTTACAGCAGGTAATCGGTTGGTGGGGTTGTGAGATGGGTGCCAATTGGTGCTGGTATTGCCTGGAGGTTGAGAGGGACGCCATTTTTTATTGTTGGTTCTGGATGTGGGATTTGCGGTAGCAGGAAAATGATGTGGCTCAAAGGGATACTTTGAAGAGAGGCCTCAAAATTGAGGAGTTTTTCGTGTAGTTCATCAAAGGTGATGGAGGTATCTCTGGCCTGGACAGCACGAACTAATTCTTTGTACTCATCACCAAGACCATCTAGGATTTTGTCTGTGATTTCTTCGTCATCAAGGGAAGCGCCAAGAAGAGCAAGATCATCTGTTCGAGTTTGATAGTTTGCATAAACTCAGTGATGCTAAAAGAGCCTTTGGTGATGTTTTTGAGTTGGTTTTTGATCTGTTTGATGCGGCCACGAGAGGGTTTTGCATATGTGTTGGCAAGAATGGTCCAGGCTTGGCTAGATGTGGTGGCTTGAGCTATGAAGGGAATAATGGTGGGTGAAATGGAGCCATAATAGCATTGAGAATCAGTTGGTCCTGCCGGATCCATAAAATGTAATGGGGATTTGGTTTGGTGATATTGTCTTGTGTCACAGTAGCTGGGGGACAAGGTTTTGAGCCATCAATATAGCCAAGAAGGTCATAGCCAATGAATAAGGTTTGAAACTGCAGTTTCCAGGAGAGATAATTACTAGAGTTGAGTTTGAGAGGAGCTTGAGCAGCAACATTGATGCTGATGAGAGTCTGGTTTGCTGCATTGGTATTGAGAATAGTTGCAGGATCAGAGTCGGTAGCCATGAGTGCTGCTGACACACACGAGAAAACAATGAGAAATGAAAGATGGATCGGTTTAGAGCTCTGATACCATAACAGATTGATGAAATCAACTCTCACTTTTGCATCTTCATTTGTATCAGTTAAATACACATTACATGATAACAAACGTTTGTTGCAGAATCCTAAAATCTAGAGTAGTTAAAACTGCTTCCTAATTCTAAGGTATAGCTATTTTGAATAGCGTATAATAGAGAGATTGAGAGGCTGTTACCAACTGTACAATCATTTGAATTAATTCAAAACAGAGAAACAGAGAGGCTGTTGTAATCTGTTGAGAGATGATATGACCAACCCAAGATAGAGCTAAGCATTAACAGGGTATATAGTTGACGTCCTATGCTAACTATGCAAAGGCTTATATGTTTCAGGTGAGTCTAGCATTCTGGAGAAATCCCTTAACCCAGGTTTAGATAGCATTGGAGTTCGTGTGCCGGACTACGACTTTATTCGAGCTATTGCTCGTGGTTCTAAAAGTGCACTAGCTCTCACAAGTGCCAATCTTAGTGGCCAGCCTAGTAGTGTGAGCACAAAAGATTTTGAGAACCTTTGGCAGCATTGTGCATATGTTTATGATGGTGGCGTTCTTCCTTCTGGGCGTGCTGGTTCAACAGTAGTTGATCTTATCAAGCCAGGAATTTACAAAATTTTGAGGCCTGGAAGGTAATTCTCTAAATGTGCTGATAATGATGCTTACTATCAGTTATTAATAGTGTGTTTGGGTGCTGGAATCTCCATTTGCGTTAATCGATGCTGCTAAAGCTAGTCTAGGCTTGCTGTCATGATTTTGTCTAGTATAATGCACATTGCTAGAGTTTTTCCCTACTCCAGTTAAAAAACTGAATTATCTTGAATGAGAAGGTTTTAATATTGGACTTTCCACATGAAAGTTTTCAAAACTAGACATTGAACAATGCAAAATAATGGAAGCAAGGATTTCTACATCAGGTGTTATGCATCTTTCCATTTGTGTTTCATACCAGTGTTGACTGATTTACAGATCTATTCATTTACTTTTCTTATGTAAGTAAGACTTCAGAAAACAATTATTATTATGCTATTCTTAAGGTATATGCACCTTATTCTGGTGCTGCTTTTTCTCTTATCGCTTCAAAAAGTATTCCACTTTAACTATGTAGTACTGGGTTATATAAATTTGGCTTGGTAATTTGTTCTTCACCATTAGTTCCCCTTGCTATAATCTCTTTAAATCTTTCGTCGTCACTTTTCCAAGATTTTGTAATTGTCATTCCAGTTGATGGAGTTGAATCACCTGGATTGCAAATTAATACAACAAATTGAGCTTAGTTCCCAAGTTTAGTTTACTCTTACAGCCTTTAGCTCCCCAGTCTCCATAACGTGCTCCTATGTTCCTGATGGGTTGTAGTGACACAACCATTCAGTTATTGCTGTTTTGTGAGCACATTTTATTCTTTCTGAAAGCTTTTAAAACTTGATGGCATAAAATCAGCTGATCAGGTGATTAAACAAACATATGGGGTGGTGATCAAAACTTACATCAATCTTTCAGTTGTTTACTATGTGTTATAAATGTTAGATATGCATTTGAATATTTAAATATCAATTGATATATTTCCTTTCTAATGGTCTTGTTTAATTTTCTTTTTCATTATCAACATATAATGCTAGCACTCATAGACGTATACATGCACGTGCATTCACATCACTAGCAAGGTATTGACAGATTTGTCTTCCAATTGCAGTGCAGAAGAAGAAACAAAAGCAGTCCTCAAGAAATATTTCTTTAAAGAAGCTACCTGAGGAAGGATGGGAGGGATTGATCAGCTTCTTGATAACAGAGGTCAGGAAGTTTGGTTTACTTGTTTCCCATCAAATAGATTGTAGTGCAAAATTGACTTATAAAAGAGTCATTTGGTTATGGGTTGGGTAAGAGCTATCAATTCTGTTTTACAGAAACAAACAATGATTCTCAGATTGCTCAAATATGATAGCATAAGCATCCATTCAATGAATATATAGTTTGCCTTCTTGGGTAGTATCTGTAGTTTTTTGTCTATTTAACTTTGTTAATGTAGTGGGTCATTTTGCTACATGGCTGCTCTGGCCAAGATTAGTGCTGTCAGGGTTGCTGGTTCATTTCAGCAATGTTCAACACTAGTCAGTGTCAGATTTGTTTATGTGAAGTTTGATTTGAAGTACTGCTGTCCTTGTGAAATGATAATTCTACATGGTAATATGCATGCTTGATTCTACAAAGATGATAGGCGTCTCTTCATCTTCTAATCTTGATGACCTCTGTTTCTTGTTGTGACCGTGTATGCTTTCAATTCAAGTTTATTATCTTCCATATTTTAGCACCAAAGCTCCCATTGACAAAGTACTGTCATGTTGCTGTTACGGTGAGAGGCTGAAGCGTAACCTCTTTTCTATATCAACCTTTACAGATGAGGCATTAGCAATCACTTGCATCTTGTGTTTTGTGAAGCAATTAACTCGAACAGATGTACGAATTGTGATTAGTTGTCAGCTGATCATCAATCTAAATGTTGCGTGGAAACCAAGCTTAACCGGTTGAAGGCCCGCCCAAGTTCGATTGAGAAGCTATCATATGTTAGATTGCAAATATAAAAGAAAATGAAACTAGAGAGTTTGTAGTGCATGGAATAAATGAAATCTGGGTAACAGTGCAGAATTACATAGCAGGATAGAACGAGAAATGATAGAGTGGTAATCAAAAGAAATAGATAGTTTTGAGTCCAACTTAAAAAAAAGTCTTCATAAATCTTTAGTCATCAAATTTATTGTTTATTCTTTTCATTCTCGTTAATTATTTAAGATAAATTAAATCTTATATGTGATCCTCAATATGAATCATTTTTTATTTTAAAAATATGGATAATACCATGTAAAATCAACAGTAGTAATTACTTAACTCATCTAAGCCTTTTTTTTTTTTTTTTTCAATTACACGGGATCGATGTAGCCATATATAAGATGTGAACAAATAGAAATATTAAGTTTTTAGAAGAACAACATAAATTATAGACAATAAATTAAGTTCTTTTTATTACTATTCCTGAATACATGCATTATAAATTAGTTGCCTAAATGTAAATTTTTTTTGCATGCTTCGAGAGGATAGATAGCTTAGTCGTTATTAATAATCTAATGCTGGTTCTTGTATAGAGAATAATATATATTTAGGCCAAGTTTTTGTTATTTCCACTCTTCTCATGACGCCAGAAAATACAGTGCTCTGCTCTTCTGTGAAGTAACACCTGCACTTGTTAATTGAGATTCGGAGGGGATAAGATGGTAAAGCAAAAATAACCAACTTGAACTTTTAAAAAGTTTCCCTCCTTACAGAAATATTAATTTATAATAATAATCATCATAATAATTACATATGCATGACAGTGATGGTAGGTCATAAAATCGAATAATTAATAATTAAAATATATATATATGAAATTTTTTATATTAGAGTAATGATATGCGATGTTTAGATTTTTTTTATATGATGATTTTTCTTTGATAGTAATGTGGTTATTTCTTAATGACTAATTTAAACCGGCAATCTCATCCGTCACATTGAATGTTGATGCAGGGTAAAATTGTCATCACATCGATTAATGAACGTGGTATAGCAAGACCTACTTTTGGACTCTGGTTCGCCAACTACTGTAAGCAAAAGAAGTCATTTTTTATTGCAGAAAAGGATAAACTGCACAGCCTGCAATCTTCATACTATTTTAAACCTGGTAGGACCGAGTCATCTTCAAACCTCGGCAAGGCCAAGCATCTTTCACATCTCTACATGATCGAGTTTGGGTCCTCAAGATCAACATCATCCTCGTTCGGATCATGCTAGACATTTTAGAGGATAATCGCATTGGTCACCAAAATCTCAAGAGCGAACCTTCTAAATGAAAATAGGGGCTAGATACAGCATCCCCTCAATGATCAATGAGATTCAGCATTATTGGTCGTCAATTTCTTAAAACGTGCTAAAAAAATCAGATAATAATTTACCATATCGATTGTACATAAATACTAAGTTTTAAGACCCTTTAGATATGCTTTTCAAGTCTTAATGATTTCAAATTCTTAGAAATCCAGTGAATGCCATTAATCTTCAGCATTTTTTTCAACAATCTTCTTCTTTTATATGTTTGATTAAATTTTTATTAACTTGAGCATCGAATCTTTAGCAGAAATTACTTCTTATAATACCGAATGAGAATTAATTTTGCAGGTCATACGAAAATTAAAAAAAAATCGAATTTAAGACACGTTATGCATCAGCCCAAGCTGGAGCACCGAAATCAACGTCAACAGATATAATTCTAAAATGGGCACGTTATGCTATGGAAGAATATTTAAGACACGCTGTTTGCTGTCAGCAGGGAACCGCTGATCGAGGTGGTTGGTACGAAGGAATCACGGAAAAACGGGCCCCAAGGGTGCCTGACCGACCCGTACCCAAAGATCCGGATCGTGTCATCTTCCTCGAGGCAAATCAACTTCGCTAAGACTCCACTCACTAGATGCCACGCGTGATGTGACTGTCATTTGACTGATCGCATCCAGGTGGCTCATCGTTTTTTTGTCCCACAATCGGTTCAGCTGGGAAACGCCAGGGTTCACGCCTCTACCCCTCATCCGCATCCATCCATGGATGAGCGGTCTGACGACACCATCATGAGTGAGAAGACTGCAGCGCATCACGATGGGTGCGCAACAGAGGATTGGGATCCTACACGATTTTTTTTTTCTTTTTAAAAAAAATCATCTTTTCATTTCTTTATATATTTTATTTTTAAAATTTTATTTTTGATTATTATGCAAAACATAGGTATTAGAGATGCTCAATGCTTGTTAGTGTAGTGAGAACCGAATGATAACATGTCACCCGCTGGAAAGTAACATAATGTTGATGTTCATGTAATATTTGAAAGAAAAAAATAAAAAGCGATTTTCATCAGAGCCATCACTCAATACGAAAATAAATAGTCTCAAACAGTGAACATATATAATTTAATATTTAATTCTAAAAGCCTTAAAACCCTATCTTATGGAACTCAAAATTTACTTTTTTTTTTATACTCTGAATTCACTTAAGTATCGAAAGGCCTTTTGAAAATCATCTCTAGACCTTCTTCTTAACTCTTTATTTCTCTCTCTCACAATAGCACATATTGAGTGATCGGAGAAAATGTTCTACCTTTTGAGTTAAAACCCATCTCCTTGCTTAGCATGCATAAACCAGATCTAGGTGCTCGCACTGAGGCATCAAATTTTAGATTGTTTTATTTTAAGCACTATATTTGGAAGGTGAAGTTTGGTGGCGCCAATTTTTCTTTTCAAGATCACTATGTGTAATATGTATGGTATTGTAATGGATATTTGATGCAACTCATGTTTCATCATGACAATCATGAATAATGAATAATGCAGCTGTTGTCAAATCACTTTTTTTGAATGTTGGGTAATGACGTAGGTCCAAGAGACGACGGAGATGAGTCCGAGAATCTTCAAACGCCTTCTTCTCGAAGAGAATCCTACAAGAGAGTCTTCGGGGACCGATTGTTCGATGAGAACCCTCCGATGCTCAAGTGAGTAACTTGAAAAACAGTAAGTAAAAGTGGGCTAAAAGATTTAGCCAAAGAATTGGAGTTCAGATCACTTCTCTCGTTATGAGTGAAGATTTTTATATCTGTTCGGAAGTCCCTCTTACTTCTGTTTTAGAAGGTTGTTGAATCCGAGACGTCATTGTCTGGCGGAGGATAGACGGCAAGGCTGATAAGAACAGTTGCAACCATCTCTGAGATTGTCAGGGATAGTCTGGCCTGCCATACCCCTGTCAAGCGTGACGCTGCAGATGGTAGGTGGGTCTGGTCATATCGGACGTGCGCCATAACTAGCAGTGGCCATGCGGGGTCGTAGGAGGTTGACGGGCCACGTAGTGGTTGCAAGTTTTCGTCGAATCACGTGGAGGCTAGGTGCCGAGGCCGAGAGACTCGGGAGTTCCTCGATGCCGACTTGGTTCACCTAATTTTGGCTTCGTCAGTCACTTGATTCATTTGCACTTGATCAGCCACATCACGGTCAAAGAGGAATGTTGATTGTCCTGGAAATCTTTGATAGTCACCATGTTCATTCAGACTTAGTTATAACATCTTTCAGCTATCAATGTTTTATCATTCTAATCAAATACATTTGGACAGAAATTTGGAACTCAATCATGCATGATCTTAGTCTTAGATGGATCGAGATTGAAACAGAAATTGCAATATAATATTGTGAGTTGCCAGCATTCAACAGATGTTTTTCTTAAGAAAAGTAATTTCAGAAAATCCAAGCATATAATAGCTAGCAGGGACATAAGCACCGTTCAAGGCGTGGTAGTACTTGAAATATATAATTATCTGTTGCCGCTGAAATCTGTCCTCTGGCTCGGACGCGATCGGGCTGCAGCGCGGGCTCCCTCCTAGGCGGACCTGCAAGACAGTCCTCACGCAAGAGGCGTTGGGGTGGCCCTCTGCGGAAGACCTTCCGACGTCCAAGTCAGTGGAGACCAGCAATCAACAAATATGGGGAGAAGGATCCCCCGGGAAGAGTTTCTCCGAGCTCTCGTGAGAGCTTTCATGGCGGAGTGGGAGAACAGCGAATGAAAAATGGGCGTAGAATAGCCGTACCTGAGAGGCTTGAGGGTGGTAGTATTTATAGGCGGTCACCTGACTTCTTGGACGTGCTCTGGATGAGGTCTGAAAGTTGTTGGGATTCGAAACGGATTCGAATCAGGTTGTTACAGGGCCGGTAGGATCCATATCTGGTTAGTTAGAGGATCGACGGCTGGGAGGCGGGGAGAGCTGGCCGATGGCTCGAGACTCAGTGGCTGAGTGGTCCCTAGGCCACTATTGTAGGTCCTAGGCCACGTTTTGGCATGATTCCTTGTTTGGAATCTTATTCTGTTACAGTGAATTTAAACTCTCCCGCGCCAGATTCCGCAGAGGTATTGTGGTTCAGTCATCATGACTGGCGGAGGCTCGGTGGAGGTAGGTGCCGAGGCATAAAGGGCGAATGTGGCAGCCATAAATGCCTTAATGCAAGGAAGAAAATAAGGCATTGAATGCCTTAAACAGGTGGAAATATGTGGCCTTTATGAGGTCATAAATGCCTTGATGCAAAAGACATAGCGTGGTTGCAGAGGCCGAACTATATTTGCCGAACTATATTCGCCGAGGCATGTTGGCCGAACTATATTTGCCGAGGCATGTTGGCCGAGCTATGCTGGCTGAGCTATGCTGAAGCTGGCTGATGCTGAGGCTGGCCGAGCTATGCTGGCCGAGCTATGCTGGCCGAGCTATGCTGAAGCTGGCTGATGCTGAGGCTGGCCGAGCTATGCTGGCCGAGCTATGCTGGCTGAGCTATGTTGGCTGAGCTATGTTGGCCGAGCTATACTGAAGCTGGCTGAGGCTGAGGCTGGCCGAGCTATGTTGGCTGAGCTATGTTGGCCGAGCTATACTGAAGCTGGCTGAGGCTGAGGCTGGCCGAGCTATGATGGCCGAGCTATGCTGAAGCTGGCTGAGGCTGAGGCTGGGCGAGCTATGCTGACCGAGCTATGTTGGCCGAGGCTGAGGCTGGCCGAGCTATGCTGGCTGAGCTATGTTGGCCGAGCTATACTGAAGCTGGCTGAGGCTGAGGCTGGCCGAGCTATGCTGGCCGAGCTATGATGGCCGAGCTATTTTCCGAGGCATGTTGGCCAAACTATATTTGCCGAGGCATGTTGGCCGAACCATACTTGCCGAACTATATTTGCCGAGGCATGTTGGCCGAACTATACTTTCTCTCCTCTTTTTATTCCATTAAATGCTGGCCAAGTCATTATGACCGTTTCTGCATCATTGAATGCTCTGGCTTATTGATTTGATGGATATTAATGAGGGGGCCCTTGGGAGAACCCACGCACATGACGTGGCCCCTTTTTTCCCTCTTGTTCTCTTTCTTCATTATGAAGAGACTCTTGTTGCTAGAATGTCGCGCCAGCAGGCCAGCTGGCAAGCAGGGCATTTGGACTGGGCGTGATCCCATCGCCGATGTGAGTGGTCAACAATGCAATTACAATTTTACCCTTTAACACATGCCCCCCACTCCCTAGTCCGAAGTGTAATTTCGGATATAGGGAGTAGAATTCTGGAGCAATCTTATTTAGGGGACGTGTCATTCGATCCTCTGTAGAGGAAGTATTTATCTCTGTGTAGGTTAGAGAAAGGCCTGGGCGGCCCTCTTGCTGAAGTAAAATAAGGTGCTTTAGTTGCACTAGAGTGTCCGAGAAATTATCCGGCTAGGACGAAACTTAGTGCTGTATCACTCGGATTGGCCGAGGCTGCAGAAATATATCACTCAGTCTTCGACCGAGGCTTTTGATAATAAGAGATGCACTCCGGCTCTGGCCGGGGCTTTTGAAGATCAGTAAGAAATTCCCTCCAGCTTAGCCGAGGGTTCCGACATGTCACTCGGTCTTGGCCGAGGTTTTTGTTAATAGGTGATGCCCTTCGGCTCTGGCCGAGGCTTTTGATGATAAGAGATGCACTCCGGCTCTGACCGGGGCTTTTGATAATAAGAGATGCACTCCGGCTCTGGCCGGGGCTTTTGGTAATGAGAGATGCACTCCGGCTCTGGCCGGGGCTTTCGGTAATAAGAGATGCACTCCGGCTTTGGCCGAGGCTTTCGGTAATAAGAGATGCACTCCGGCTCTAGTCGGGGCTTCCGATAATGAGAGATGCACTCCGGCTCTGGCCGGGGCTTTTTATGATAAGAGATGCACTCCGACTCTGACCGGGGCTTTTAATAATAAGAGATGCACTCCGGCTCTGGCCGGGGCTTTTGATAATAAGAGATGCACTCCGGCTCTGGCCGGGGCTTTTGATAATGAGAGATGCACTCTGGCTCTGGCCGGGGCTTTCGGTAATAAGAGATGCACTCCGGCTCTGGCCGGGGCTTCCGATAATGAGAGATGCACTCCGGCTTTGGCCGGGGCTTTCGGTAATAAGAGATGCACTCCGACTCTGGCCGGGGCTTCCGATAATGAGAGATGCACTCCGGCTCTGGCCGGGGCTTTTTATGATAAGAGATGCACTCCGACTCTGACCGGGGCTTTTAATAATAAGAGATGCACTCTGGCTTTGGCCGGGGCTTTCGGTAATAAGAGATGCACTCCGGCTCTGGCCGGGGCTTTCGGTAATAAGAGATGCACTCCGGCTCTGGCCGGGGCTTCCGATAATGAGAGATGCACTCCGGCTCTGGCCGGGGCTTTTTATGATAAGAGATGCACTCCGGCTCTGGCCGGGCTTCCGATAATGAGAGATGCACTCCGGCTCTGGCCGGGGCTTTTTATAATAAGAGATGCACTCCTGCTCTGGCCGGGGCTTTTAATAATAAGAGATGCACTCCGGTTCTGGCCAGAGCTTCCGATAATGAGAGATGCACTCCGGCTTTGGCCGGGGCTTTTTATGATAAGAGATGCACTCCGGCTCTGGCCGGGGCTTTCGGTAATAAGAGATGCACTCCGGCTCTGGCCGGGGCTTCCGATAATGAGAGATGCACTCCGGCTCTGGCTGGAGCTTTTTATGATAAGAGATGCACTCCGGCTCTGGCCGGGGCTTCCGATAATGAGAGATGCACTCCGGCTCTGGCCGGGGCTTTTTATAATAAGAGATGCACTCCGGCTCTGGCCGGGGCTTTTAATAATAAGAGATGCACTCCGGCTCTGGCCGGGGCTTCCGATAATGAGAGATGCACTTCGGCTTTGGCCGGGGCTTTCGGTAATAAGAGATGCACTCCGGCTCTGGCCGGGGCTTTTAATAATAAGAGATGCACTCCGGCTCTGGCCGGGGCTTTCGGTAATAAGAGATGCACTCCGGCTCTGGCCGGGGCTTCCGATAATAAGAGATGCACTCCGGTTCTGGCCGGAGCTTTCGATAATGAGAGATGCACTCCTGCTCTGGTCGGGGCTTTTAATAATAAGAGATGCACTCCGGCTCTGGCCGGGGCTTTTGATAATAAGAGATGCACTCCGGCTCTGGCCGGGGCTTCCAATAATGAGAGATGCACTCCGGCTTTGGCCGGAGCTTTCGGTAATAAGAGATGCACTCCGGCTCTGGCCGGGGCTTTTAATAATAAGAGATGCACTCCGGCTCTGACCGGGGCTTACGCACTTCGGCTCTGGCCGGGGCTTTTTATGACCTGCTTCTCATTGTGACCTTCAAGGGGAGTTATAAAAATTTCGCAGGCCTTTTAAAAACTAAACTTAATTCAATGAATAAAAGTGGGTCTAGAAAGAGCATACTTTTATGGATGAATTTATTACTCGGTTGTTGCCGAGCCTTCAGAATATATCACTCGGTCTTTGGCCGATGCTCTGGAAATTTATTACTCGGTTGTTACCGAGCCTTTAGAAATATATTACTCGTTGTTGCCGAGCCTTCCCAAGATGCTACTCGGTTGCAACCGAGGCTTCCAAATATTAATTGCTGCTTGGTTGTAACCGAGGCTTCAAATAATAAAATACTCGGTGTTGCCGAGCCTTCCAAGATGCTACTCGGTTATAACCGAGGCTTCCGAATAACAAATTACTCGGTGTTGCCGAGCCTTCCAAGATGCTACTCGGTTATAACCAAGGCTTCAAATAATAAATTACTCGGTGTTGCCGAGCCTTCCAAGATGCTACTCGGTTATAACCGAGGCTTCAAATAATAAAATACTCGGCGTTGCCGAGCCTTCCAAGATGCTACTCGGTTGTAACTGAGGCTTCAAATAATAAAATACTCGGTGTTGCCGAGCCTTCCAAGATGCTACTCGGTTATAACCGAGGCTTCCGAATAACAAATTACTCGGTGTTTCCGAGCCTTCCAAGATGCTACTCGGTTGTAACCGAGGCTTCAAATAATAAATTACTCGGTGTTGCCGAGCCTTCCAAGATGCTACTCGGTTGTAACCGAGGCTTCAAATATTAATTGCTACTCGGTTGTGACCGAGGCTTCAAATAATAAATTACTCGGTGTTGCCGAGCCTTCCAAGGTGCTACTCGGTCGTAACCGAGGCTTCAAATAATAAAATACTCGGTGTTGCCGAGCCTTCCAAGATGCTACTCGGTTATAACCGAGGCTTCCGAATAACAAATTACTTGGTATTTCCGAGCCTTCCAAGATGCTACTCGGTTGTAACCGAGGCTTCAAATAATAAATTACTCGGTGTTGCCGAGCCTTCCAAGATGCTACTCGGTTGTAACCGAGGCTTCAAATATTAATTGCTACTCGGTTGTGACCGAGGCTTCAAATAATAAATTACTCGGTGTTGCCGAGCCTTCTAAGGTGCTACTCGGTTGTAACCGAGGCTTCAAATAATAAAATACTCGGTATTGCCGAGCCTTCCAAGATGCCACTCGGTTGTAACCGAGGCTTCAAATAATAAAATACTCGGTGTTGCCGAGCCTTCCAAGATGCCACTCGGTTGTAACCGAGGCTTCAAATAATAAAATACTCGGTGTTGCCGAGCCTTCCAAGATGCCACTCGGTTGTAACCGAGGCTTCAATAATAAAATACTCGGTGTTGCCGAGCCTTCCAAGATGCCACTCGGTTGTAACCGAGGCTTCAAATAATAAAATACTCGGTGTTGCCGAGCCTTCCAAGATGCCACTCGGTTGTAACCGAGGCTTTAAATAATAAAATACTCGATGTTGCCGAGCCTTCCAAGATGCCACTTGGTTGTAACCGAGGCTTTAAATAATAAAATACTCGGTGTTGCCGAGCCTTCCAAGATGCCACTCGGTTGTAACCGAGGCTTCAAATAATAAAATACTCGATGTTGCCGAGCCTTCCAAGATGCCACTCGGTTGTAACCGAGGCTTTAAATAATAAAATACTCGGTGTTGCCGAGCCTTCCAAGATGCCACTCGGTTGTAACCGAGGCTTCAAATAATAAAATACTCGGTGTTGCCGAGCCTTCCAAGATGCCACTCGGTTGTAACCGAGGCTTTAAATAATAAAATACTCGGTGTTGCCGAGCCTTCCAAGATGCCACTCGGTTGTAACCGAGGCTTTAAATAATAAATACTCGGTGTTGCCGAGCCTTCCAAGATTATATTTTACTTGGCGCTACCAAGGTTTGGAGACCGTTACTCGGTTGTAGCCGAGCCTTCAAGATTATATTTTACTTGGCGCTGCCAAGGTTCGGAGAATTTGTTGCTCGGCCCAGCCGAGGTTCGGAGAATTTTTACTTGGCCCTGCCAAGGTTCGGAGAATTTGTTGCTCGGCCCAGCCGAGGTTCGGAGAATTTTTACTTGGCCCTGCCAAGGTTCGAGAATTTGTTGCTCGGCCCAGCCGAGGTTCGGAGATTTTTACTTGGCCCTGCCAAGGTTCGGAGAATTTGTTGCTCGGCCCAGCCGAGGTTCGGAGAATTTTTACTTGGCCCTGCCAAGGTTCGGAGAATTTGTTGCTCGGCCCAGCCGAGGTTCGAAGAATTTTTACTTGGCCCTGCCAAGGTTCGGAGAATTTGTTGCTCGGCCCAGCCGAGGTTCGGAGAATTTTTACTTGGCCCTGCCAAGGTTCGGAGAATTTGTTGCTCGGCCCAGCCGAGGTTCGGAGATTTTTACTTGGCCCTGCCAAGGTTCGGAGATTTCCCTATTGATAATACTTACGGAGATTGTCCGAGTTCCACGTCCAGGGGACAGACTTTCCGTTTAGATCTTGCAGCTTGTAGGTTCCCGGTCCAATGATCTCCGCCACTTGGTAGGGGCCTTTTTTCTTGCTCCAGCAGTTTGGAGACAGATGCTTTCCGGAGAACAGGGTCGCCGGGCGAGAAGGATCTCCCTTTGACTCTGGAGGCATGATAGCATCCGCGGATAGGGGGGTCCTATCTCCACGGGGATGACAGCTTTTACGCCGAAGGCCATCCGTAACGGGGTCTCGCCTGTGGGGACTCTCTGTGTGGTATGGTAGATCCACTGGCCGAGGTTGAAGCTGGACGTTGGACTTCTGTGAAGCTTGGAGTCAAGAACTCCTTGTCTTGGCTTTACGACGCCATCCTTCTTCACACAAAAGGTGCCTAGGGGGCAACGCGGCAGCCATAAATGCCTTAATGATGGAAGGAGATAAGGCATTAAATGCATGTAGATGCACATGGCCTTTATGAGGCCATAAATGCCTTGGTCTGTTGTGCTAAGGCAGGGAGAAGGCGGAGACGACGTCGAGTCGTGGCGAGAGGACACCGGAGGGATGGATCGGGCCCGCCGAGATCTGGGGAGATCCTTGTCGCAGCCCCCTTGCGGGACTGGTCTGGCCTCCTTAGGTCGACATGGGGGGTCCGCAACTCCATGCGGACCAGAAGAAGAAGTGGCTGGAGAAAGAGGAGTTGCGGCCTCTTCGAGGAGGCATGGAGCAGGGGCAGCTATAACTGGATGGGGAGCTGTATGGCGCTCCTGAACTAGACGGGTCAGGGCCTGGACCTGCTGGACCAGTGTGGCGAACGGGTCCTGGGTCACTGGGACAGCTGGTGGCGATGGAGTCTCAGCTGGCGGTGGCGGCAGTGCCACGATACTCATCGGATCGGGTCTCTGGGAGGTGAACCGGTCCTGGGCTTCAGAAGTTGCCCTTCTCCGATTAGCCATTGGAGAGGTTCTCTTCCAGATTGAGATCCTTGTCTCCTTTTTTCAAGTTTAATGGGACTTGAGGCCCTTCCTCTAGCGCCAATCTGTTGCCGCTGAAATCTGTCCTCCGGCTCGGGCGCGATCGGGCTGCAGCGCGGGCTCCCTCCTAGGCGGACCTGCAAGACAGTCCTCACGCAAGAGGCGTTGGGGGTGGCCCTCTGCGGAAGACCCTCCGACGCCCAAGTTAGTGGAGACCAGCAATCAACAAATATGGGGAGAAGGATCCCCCGGAAAGAGTTCCTCCGAGCTCTCGTGGGAGCTTTCATGGCGGAGTGGGAGAACAGCGAATGAAAAATGGGCATAGAATAGCCGTACCTGAGAGGCTTGAGGGTGGTAGTATTTATAGGCGGTCACCTGACTTCTTGGACGTGCTCTGGATGAGGTCTGAAAGTTGTTGGGATTCGAAACGGATTCGAATCAGGTTGTTACAGGGCCGGTAGGATCCATATCTGGTTAGTTAGAGGATCGACGGCTGGGAGGCGGGGAGAGCTGACCGATGGCTCGAGACTCAGTGGCTGAGTGGTCCCTAGGCCACTATTGTAGGTCCTAGGCCACGTTTTGGCATGATTCCTTGTTTGGAATCTTATTCTGTTACAGTGAATTTAAACTCTCCCGCGCCAGATTCCGCAGAGGTGTTGTGGTTCAGTCATCATGGCTGGCGGGCGAATGTGGCAGCCATAAATGCCTTAATGCAGGGAAGAAAATAAGGCATTGAATGCCTTAAACAGGTGGAAATATGTGGCCTTTATGAGGTCATAAATGCCTTGATGTAAAAGACATAGCGTGGTTGCAGAGGCCGAACTATATTTGCCGAACTATATTCGCCGAGGCATGTTGGCCGAACTATATTTGCCGAGGCATGTTGGCCGAGCTATGCTGGCTGAGCTATGCTGAAGCTGGCTGATGCTGAGGCTGGCCGAGCTATGCTGGCCGAGCTATGCTGAAGCTGGCTGAGGCTGAGGCTGGCCGAGCTATGCTGGCTGAGCTATGTTGGCCGAGCTATACTGAAGCTGGCTGAGGCTGAGGCTGGCCGAGCTATGATGGCCGAGCTATGCTGAAGCTGGCTGAGGCTGAGGCTGGCCGAGCTATGCTGACCGAGCTATGTTGGCCGAGGCTGAGGCTGGCCGAGCTATGCTGGCTGAGCTATGTTGGCCGAGCTATACTGAAGCTGGCTGAGGCTGAGGCTGGCCGAGCTATGCTGGCCGAGCTATGATGGCCGAGCTATATTTTCGAGGCATGTTGGCCAAACTATATTTGCCGAGGCATGTTGGCCGAACCATACTTGCCGAATTATATTTGCCGAGGCATGTTGGCCGAACTATACTTTCTCTCCTCTTTTTATTCCATTAAATGCTGGCCAAGTCATTATGACCGTTTCTGCATCATTGAATGCTCTGGCTTATTGATTTGATGGATATTAATGAGGGGGCCCTTGGGAGAACCCACGCACATGACCCTTTTTTCCCTCTTGTTCTCTTTCTTCATTATGAAGAGACTCTTGTTGCTAGAATGTCGCGCCAGCAGGCCAGCAAGCAGGGCATTTGGACTGGGCGCGATCCCATCGCCGATGTGAGTGGTCAACAATGCAATGACAATTTTACCCCTTAACATTATCCAACCTTGAAAAATATATTGAGAGGTCAATATGTAAATATGAAAAAAAAACTCAATACATAATTATCTGAGTCCAACTGTAACTCGACCTAAATGGATCAATTGCAGACCCAGTGATAACAAAATAGAGAGAAATGATAAAGGGTAGACATAGTGGATAACGTAGGGCCAAACAGAGACAACAATACAGTATAAGGCCCACAGGATTTGGTATCTCAGCAGCTCTGCATGGACCTGATTTCTTTATTAACCAGTCTGGCCTTTCTGAACTGATTTCACCTGAACAGAATGTGAGCATAGCCATAGAAGGGAGATGAGCCTGGCTCTAGGAAATAAAAAATGACTTGAAATGACATGATAGGATTTGGAGGCATGTTGTGACATGATCATAATGTTAAACTACTTCCTCATATCTTCTACTTCAAGGCAAAGATGCATTTGAGGAAATCAATGGACTTCCAGGAGGAGCTTAAAGTGCAATGGATGTGAAATTACAAGGGAAAATGACACAAGATTTGTTGCATTTGATTGGAAGCAGATCATAGAGAGATTTTCTGCAGTGATTCATAAGCTTGACAGTAAATTTCCAAGAAAAATATCATGTTGGTTGAGTAACCCAAGTGGACATGCATTGCATAATTTATCGACATATATCCACTGCAATTTAGACTGTCATTAGAGTCATCTTAAAATATATGCAATATTCAGTAGATTTTATTAAGATCGTGTTAACCTTGATAGTATCTAATCTTCATCCAATTATAGATCTTCTTTTATTAGATGCATGCCAAGAGAGGATCCAAATATCATAAGACATCACATGTAGGGGGGAAGGTGCAACTCTGGAAAAGAGTCATGTGAGGGGAAGCTCAGGTGGTGTTTAATGAAGTAGAAACAAGACCTAGAGCAAACAAATCTCATGCTCAATAAATTTTAAAGGGTAGAGATGACTAATGAGGAGATAACAGTAATTCCAATTAGACTTTTTTTTTTGTATAGAATAACCACTGCAGAAGGGATTGAAATAATATATTAGTGGAGCATGGCTCTCTACTCTACTGTGCCTTCTCCTTTAGATAGTATGTGTGAACCTAGTATTTATCCTATCCAAGAAAGAAGTTTAGCTAGGCGAGAGAAGGAACAATTATTCCTACACCTTTTCTTTTGGTTATTGAAGCCTATTCCTTTTCTTTTAAAAAAAGGACTAAATACAATCTTGGAGGGCAATGGATGTGAAATGCACAAAAGAAAACACATGGAGAATATGTTGCATAATAATTCAAAGCAAAACAATGAGAGCGAGCCATGTATTCAAAAAAGCTCAGCAGTGGACATTTAATGGAAGTTCCTACATTTCACCAGTCTTTATTTAGTAGCGTGGAGAAATAATAGCAATCATTGCTGAAGTAGCTACAAGGAGACAATCTATATTAAAATATAACCAAACTAGACTTAATTCATGCAGGAGAGTTCACGCTTGGTCATGAATGTGGGCTGTGCTAGAAAGAAACCAAGTCCAACACAACACTTGGAATGCAAGCAATTGAACAATTTTGATCAATTATTGGCTACGCTAAAGGCAGTGGCTGAAAACCGAAGGCGATGATGGGGGAGAGAAAGGGATGGGCACATTGTGGGCCACCTTGATTTGTAAGCGTTTTCGTAATGGTATCTTTTTGTTGTGGGAAAAGACTTATTGCATCATTTTTTTTTATGGAGCAAGCACACATCGATCGGATTGATTGTTCGTGCATATCGATGCATATGCAGTGCACGACAAAACTTATTGGATCATCGCATGTGCATCGACACATATGAATGATCAATCTGCACGATTAATACGTGCTTGTTGCACTGAAAAATGATTCACCAAGACCTTTTCTTATATCTTAGAAAAGAAGAACCCTTTCAACCTTTCTTTTTCTTAGCACATTATATAAGAAAATTAAATAATGCAAAAAAAAAAAATGAAAAGGGTACAAATTTGGTTGACGTGTTTCAAAAAAATATTATTTATAACAGTAAAATTTCAGCAAATCAGACAATTGAATTGGTTCAATCCTTATTCACTCTTGTGCAGAGAACATAAAATAAAAGAGAGAAGATAAAGGAGATGAAGGGATGCTATGCTACGGAGGCTACTTTTATGGTTACTCTATAAATAATCTAAATGTTTGATTTTTAATTTAAAAATAATCTAAACTCAATTGAAGTGTATGGCTCCGATTGTAATTGGGAATGTCGTTGGATTGAAATTTATAGTAACACTTTTTTTAGTTTTAAGAATCATCAAAAATTATTGGTTGAAAACTTTTTTAATTTATATAATTTTTTTATTTGGTATTGCAACTGAAATTATCTTTGTCAAAAGCTAGTTGCCAAGAGATAACCACGTATCCTTATCTGAACGTCGTCCATGCACCAGTATCTGACATTTTTTTTCATCCTTAAGGTTAGAAATAAAAAGATGTTGGCAAGTACAAAGCATATAGAATCCGCATCCAGCGAGAAAGGGGGTGATGACCGGTGAGCCAGTAAAATAATAACCTCAGGCTTAGTCAAATTAGTGGCATAAGTATGTGCCCTGCAAGTTGCCAACTTCCAGGCGATTCCTAAATTATTATCCAGCACGTTTATTCCGGACACGGCTCGATTAAATAATGTTTGATTCTTCTAAGCAGCAGGAGTCTTAGATCTTAAGCTCTTTTGGGTCCAGCATGCATCCAATAGCAAAAGATAACGACAAACTCGTCAAGCGACGGAAAAAATTAAAATAAAAATCTCACAGGCCCGCAACCGAGGACCGATTTCACGGAATCTTCACGGAATCGCATCGGCGGCATCACGCCACCATCGCGTGCGAGAGCCGACACATCACCGACACGCTTTCGCAGGGATTTTCTGACGGACGGGGGTCCGAGAGTTCTCCGTCACCGTCCGACGTGGTCCTCCCCTGCACCTACAATGGCGAAGGCCAGGAGAGTTATAGCATGTTCCCAATGTCGGCAATGTGGTTTAGTTTTGGTCCCTTCGTAGAAAAAGAAGAGCGAAAAGCCTGCTGATCCGATTTCGTAGTACCTGATGGGACCAATTGATTCCATAAAAAATAAATTTTTTTTGAACGACTCCAAAGGTCGACACCAAGACCGACGGCCCCAAAGGCCGACACCAAGATCGCTCCAAGACCGATGGCCCCAAAGGCCGACACCAAGACCAACGGCCCCAAAGGCCGACATCCGACGGTCCCAAATGCCGACACCCGATGGCCCCAAAGGCCGACACCCGACGGCTCTAAGATCGACGGCCCCAAAGGCCGACACCAAGACCGACGGCCCCAAAGGCCGACGCCCGATGGCCCCTAATGCCGACACCCGACGGCTCCAAAGGCCGACGCCCGATGGCTCTACGACCGACGGCCCCAAAGGCCGACGCCTTCAAGACCGGCGGCCCCGGCACTTCCTAGCCGGCCACGGCATGTCCAAGCTAGCCGGCCCCGGCACCTCCCAGCCGGCCCCGGCATCCTCCAAAGCGGCACCGGCATCTCCCTAGCCGGCCCCTACTCCAAGCCAGGCGGTCCCGGCATCCTCCCAGTCGGCCCAAGCATCTTCCCAGCCGGCCCCGGCGTGTCCAAGCCGAGCCTGCCCCGACATCCTCCAAGGCGGCCCCGGCACTTCCCAGCCGGCCACGGCGTATCCGAGTTAGGCGGCCCCAACATCTTCCTAGGCGGCCCCTCCTCCAAGCTAGCCGGCCCCGGCACTTCCCAGCCGAACCCGGCGTGTCCAAGCTAGGCGGCCCGGTACCTCCCAGGCAGCCCCGACATCTTCCTAGCCGGCCCTGTACGTCTCCAAGCTAGGCGGCCCCGACACTTCCCAGCTGGCCACGGCGTGTCCAACTTAGGTGGCCCCAGCATCTTCCCAGGCGGCCCCTCTTCCAAGCTAGCCGGCCCCGGCACTTCCCAGCCGGCCCCGGCGTCTCCAAGCTAGGCGGCCTGGCACCTCCCAGATGGCCCCGGCATCTTCCTAGCCGGCCTCTGCGTCTCCAAGCAAGTCGGCCCTGACGCCTTCTCCACGTCCCCAGTCCCGCCGAGTCGGCCAAGGCCATCCCCGGTCGGCCCGACTCGGCCCCGGCGTCTCCAGTCCCGCCGAGTCGGCCAAGGCCATCCCCGGCCGGCCTGACTCAGCCCCGGTGTCCCCTGTTCTGCCGAGTTGGCCAAGGCCATCCCTGGCTGGCCCGACTCGGCCCCGGCGTCTCCAAGTCCGCCTATTCGGCCCCGCCCCGGCACTGCCTTGCCAGCAGGACGGGCCCAGCCATCTCGGGTCGACCTAGCTCAGCCCTGATGAGACGGGATTCCCCAGTTCCCACCAGATCAGCCCCAGCGGTTCAAGAAACCGCCTCTCTGACGCGCGCCGCCCGACAACGCCAGACGCGCGCCGCCCAACAGCCCCGCTGCTGATGGGACGTAACCCACCAACCAGCCTAGATTCATGCAAGGGCTCTGCAGATCTTCTAACTCACGCAATCCCACGTGATCATACCAGGGTCAACCCCTATAAAAAGGTGAATCCACTCACCAGACAGGTACGCGCGATAACCCCCAAAATCGCTATCTCAACTCTCAAAGGGATTCCTCCTCTCATAGATCCCCCTTTTCCACACAAAACAAGGCTCATTCGAGCCCTTCTTCAGCTGTGACCTCAGTCACTAACTTGGCCATCGGAGGGTCCCGCCGAAGACCCCCTCCGGTCCCGGGACTTCTTTACAGGCACTCCGGCGAAGCGAGGATTCGAGAAGCACCTCCGTTCCCAACGTCCAGGAGAGGTGATCGAGCGTCATCAGATTGGCGCGCCAGGAAGGAGGGAAAAGAAAAGTAGCGAACGTTCTCCCTGAGCTACATCTTCCATCCCCTCTCTTCTTTCAAAAGCTATGGTGGTGACACGAGCCCAGGACGCCTCCATCAGCTGCCCAGCGGGGTTTCCCCCGCCAACTAGACAGCAGGAGGCCAATCCCCCTGCTGCCGACCTTCCGGTCATCTGCCCGTCAGACGCCGCTGTCCAAACGGCGGAGCAGCTGGCAACCCTCTCTCAGCAAGTCCAGAATCTCACCGCCATGGTCCACGGGCTCCAGCAGCAGCAGTCCGTGGCCACCCAGCACCAGACCGCTCCCCCCGCCAACCAGCAGTCGGCGAGAGGAGGTTCTCGGTGGGAGGCCGGTTGGCGAGGTACCGGCCGACGTCAAGTTTCCCCAAGGAAGCCTCGATGCGAGCCCTCCAAGCGGCCGCGGTCCCCTAACCATGGCCCCAACGAGTTTCCTCCCAAGCCACATCATCACGAGGAACCCAGGCGGAAGTCCCGACTTCCGTCTCCATCTCCTTCTGCCTCGTCTTCTTCTTCCTCTGAGCCATCTCGAAGTGCCCCGACGATCAACCACTAGGCGGACGAACGCCTGAAGGAGTACGACCGGTGCCTCGACGAGCTCGCCAAGAAGATCAACCATCAGCCGGAGGAAGAGTTTGACACTCATCCTCCCTACACTCGCCGCATCCTGGAGGAACCGGTTCCCTCCAGGTTCGCTTCCCCCAGGTGGACCCGTACGATGGATCCTCTCGATCATCTCGAGAGTTACAAAGCAATGATGCAAATCCAGGGCGCTTCAGACGCCCTTCTCTGCAAGGCCTTCCCCGCTACCCTACGGAAGGCCGCTCGTGCATGGCACTCACGCATGCCCCTCATAGCATAGACTCCTTCCGGGAGCTGGAGAGGGCGTTTTTGGCCCACTTTGATGCCTGCTGCCAGATCCCAAGGGTAGCGGACAGCCTCTTCTCCATCCGCCAGAAGGAAGGAGAGTCACTACGGGACTTTGTGTCCCGATTCAAAACCGCCACCCTCGAGGTCTACCATCTCGACGACACGGTGGCCACCCTGGCGCTGAAGCGGGACTCCTTCCGTCCCGCTTCACCTTCTCCCTGGATAAGAAGCCCCCAAGCTCTTATTCCGACCTCCTCCTCCGGGCCCAGAAGTACATCCGTGCCAACGAGGCTGACTCGTTCAGAAGGGAAGCCGACAGGAGTTCCAATAAGAAGCCGACACCCACGGAACCAGCTGAGGGACGATCCAGGCAGCCCGAACCACCTCGTCGCTTTGACCACCGGCCCCAGGCACTGGTTCCTAAAGGGCGGTTTACTCCTCTCACGGCTCCGATCTCCCACATCCTGCTAGAGATTGAGGAGGAGCTTTACTTTCAACGCCCACGTCCCCTAAAGTCAGTAAACCCCCACAACAAAGAGCTTTACTGCCGGTATCACCAAGACTGTGGACATGACACCGAAGATTGCTGCCATTTGAAGAAGGCCATTGAAAAGTTTGTCCAGTAGGGCCACTTGGGCAAGTTCGTTTGAGGAAACCTCACGGCCCTAGGTGCGTCGGCACCTCCAGCGCCTCAGATTTGCATCAACAATGCCCCAACGGAAAGAACAATAGCATGATCTCATGAGGGGCGAGCGGCGGCTCGAAAAGCCAACGGAAGGAAGCAAGCTGGCATCAAAATGGGAAGCTTCTCCCCCGCATTCGGAACGCGGACGGTATTATCAGTAGCTTACTGATTTTTAATAAAGTATTATTCAGAATATCCTTGTTTTATCACGCTCTTGGGATGAGTTTATTTCTTAGACAGAGACCGGCTCCGCATCGGCAATAAAGATCGACTTCGCGTCGGCAACAAAGACCGACTCCGCGTCGGCAACAAAGACCGACTCCGCGTCGGCAAAAAAGACCGACCCCGTGTCGGCAACAAAGACCGACCCCGCGTCGGCAACAAAGACCGACCCCGCGTCGGCAATAAAGATGGACCCCGCGTCGGCAACAAAGAGGACTCCGCGTCGGCACCAAAGACCCGCGAAGGCAAACAGCTGCAAAAAAGCTAAGTATACTATACTGAGAAAAAAAGTTTCTTTTCGTTAGTGTCTGAATGCGCTACAGGAAACCACCAAAGACCGACTCCGCGTCGGCAATAAGACCAACTCCGCGTCGGCACCAAGACCGACTCCGCATCGGCACCAAAGATCGACTCCGCGTCGGCAACAAAGACCGACCCCGGGTCGGCAACAAAGAACGACTCCGCATTGGCAATAAAGACCGACTCCGCGTCGGCACCAAAGACCCGCGAAGGCAAACAGCTGCAAAAAAGCTAAGTATACTACACTGAGAAAAAAGTTTCTTTTCGTTAGTGTCTGAATGCGCTACAGAAAAAACCACAAAAGACCGACTCCGCGTCGGCAACAAGACCGACTCCGCATCGGCAACAAAGACCGACTCTGCGTCGGCACCTCAAGACCGGCTCCGTGTCGGCACCCTCAAGCTCAAGACATGCGGATTCCAATCAACATAGTTTCCTGGGGGGCAGATCAACCCTGCAGAAGAAGACCAATTTATTTAAAGAAAAAGGCACCTGAGCCTCGCCCAAGTACCCTCTGGTCACCCTTCGGGTTTTAAAAGGTTCTCGACGGCCTCAACTTTGCCTCATCGGCTTCATCCTTGCCTCAACGGCTAACTGACGAGCGTCCCTCCAAAAAGTTAGCGTACACTGCTTTCAGTGGCGGACGTGAGGTAATCAATTTGCCTCCAAAAAATTTCTTAAAGTTCTACACTCCTTTCGCTTAGCCGATGCGGGGCGCGCAAGCTCAAGGAGTATGGGGGGCATTTGATGGGGCCAGTTGACCTCATGAAAAATAAATTTTTTTTTGGACGGCTCCAAAGGCCAACACCCGACGGCTCCAAGACCAACGGTCCCAAAGACCGACACCCGACGGCCCCAAATGCCGACACCCGACGGCCCCAAAGGCCGACACCAAGACCGACGGCCCCAAAGGCCGACGCCCAACGGTCCAAATGCCGACACTCGACGGCCCCAAAGGCCGACACCCGACGAATCTACGACCGACGGCCCCAAAGGCCGACGCCTCCAAGACCGGCGGCCCCAGCACTTCCCAGCGGCCATAGCGTGTCCAAGCTAGCCGGCCCCGGCACCTCCCAGCCGGCCCGGCGTGTCCAGCCGAGCCTGCCCCGGCATCCTCCAAGGCGGCCCCGGCACTTTCCAGCCGGCCACGGCGTGTTCAAGTTAGGCGGCCCCAGCATCTTCCCAGGCGGCCCCTCCTCCAAGCTAGCCGGCCCCGGCACTTCCCAGGCGGCCCCGGCGTGTCCAAGCTAGGCGGCCGGCACCTCCCAGGCGGCCTCGGCATCTTCCTAGCCGGCCCTGTACGTCTCCAAGCTAGGCAGCCCCGGCACTTCCCAGCCGGCCACGGCGTGTCCAAGTTAGGCGGCCCCAGCATCTTCCCAGGCGGCCCCTCCTCCAAGCTAGCCGGCCCCGGCACTTCCCAGCCGGCCCCGGTGTCTCCAAGCTAGGCGGCCCGGCACCTCCCAGGCGGCCCCGACATCTTCCTAGCCGGCCCTCTGCGTCTCCAAGCAAGTCGGCCCCGATGCCTTCTCCACGTCCCCAGTCCCGCCGAGTCGGCCAAGGCCATCCCCGGCCGGCCCGACTCGGCCCCGGCGTCTCCAGTCCCGCCGAGTCGGCCAAGGCCATCCCCGGCCGGCCCGACTCGGCCCCGGGGTCTCCAGTCCCGCCGAGTCGGCCAAGGCCATCCCAGGCCGGCCCGACTCGGCCCCGGCATCTCCAGTCCCGCTGAGTCGGCCAAGGCCATCCCCAGCCGGCCTGACTCGGCCCCGGCATCTCCAGTCCCGCCGAGTCGGCCAAGGCCATCCCAGGCCGGCCTGACTCGGACCCGGCGTCCCCTGTTCCGCTGAGTCGGCCAAGGCCATCCCAGGCCGGCCTGACTCGGACCCGGCGTCCCCTGTTCCACCGAGTCGGCCAAGGCCATCCCTGGCTGGCCCGACTCGGCCCCAGCGTCTCCAAGTCCGCCTATTCGGCCCTGCCCCGGCACTGCCTTGCCAGCGGGACGGGCCCCAGCCATCTCGGGTCGACCCAGCTCGGCCCTGATGAGACGGGATTCCCCAGTTCCCGCCAGATCAGCCCCAGTGGTTCAAGAAATTGCCTCTCTGACGTGCGCCGCCCGACAACGCCAGATGCGCGCCGCCCAACAGCCCACTGCTGATGGGACATAACCACCAACCAGCCCAGATTCACGCAAGGGCTCTGCAGATCTTCTGACTCACGCAATCTCACGTGATCATACCAGGGTTAACCCCTATAAAAAGGTGAATCCACTCTACGCGCGATAATCCCCAAAATCGCCATCTCAACTCTCAAAGGGATTCCTCCTCTCGGAGATCCCCCTTTTCCACACAAAACAGGGCTCATTCGAGCCCTTCTTCAGCTATGACCTTAGTCACTAACTTGGTCATCGGAGGGTCCCGCCGGAGACCCCCTTCGGTCCCGGGACTTCTTTGCAGGCACCCCGGCGAAGCGAGGATTCAAGAAGAACCTCCGTTCTCGACGTCCAAGAGAGGTGATCGAGCATCATCAGTACCCATTGATATGGCCAGTGTCACATAAGCGCTAACGATAGGACTAACTGATGATAGAAGTCAGAGCGACCCCCATTTCTCCAAAATGGCCTCGGTAGCTCATCCTCTTCAAAGCGATCCCGCTCTTCAACGACCCCTGCTTCTTCAAAACTGCCTCGACGATCCCTCATCTCCAAAGCAGTCCGCTCTTCAGTGGCCCCTGCTTCTTCAAGGCGGTCTCGGTCCCCTTCTTTCCAAGACAACCCTCGGCGGACCGCCCTCTCTGAATGGACCTCAATGCCAAACTACGGCACCAGCCCCCACATCGACTTCAAGCGAGCCGTAATGTCACATGGCCCTCCACGTGAGCCAAGCACACCAACCACATGACCCACATGTTCGATGGGACTAGGCCCATCAACCATCTGACCCATACGTTCGATGGGACCAGGCCCACCAACCATCTGACCAGAGCGGCCAATGGAACTAGACCCACCTACTACCTGACCCATATGTTCGATGGGACCAGATCCACCAACCACCTGGCTGATAGGACTAGGCCCACCAACCGCTTCCCAACTTATGTAATCACCATGAGTTTAGCAAACATTTTTCTCCACGAAATCTCATGTGGCCGATCCTCAGACGGAAACCAAGGATTCTTAAAAGGATAAGAGGGATCCAGAGCAAGGTAAGACTAAGCACGCTCAAAACACTCATAGAACACACCAATCTCCGAGCCTTTCCCTTATGAGCTTTCTAAAGCTCACAGCTATGACTTCGGTCACTAACTTGTTTGTCGAAAGATCCCCTCCGGAACAACCTCTGGCCCTGAAACTTTTTTCAGGTCTCTTTCTTCGAGGAAAAGCTTCATCAACAACTTCACGAAGCCCTCCAACGTTCGTTTTCAGTAATCGACCGTCATCACCCATATTTTTTTTAATACGAATCATAAAAGATTTTATATCAAAATTTACTTTCAATAGATATGAATGTAAATTGAATTTCAAAGGTATTGATGTAAATAGAGGGCTAGCTGTGGCTAAATTTATAATTATTAAATCAAAGATGTAATGATGCAAAATGTAAATCAAGACGGCAGCATTTTAATATGATCATTTGCTGTGAGATTAAATCAAATTACGAGTATAATTAAATATTTAATATATATTAAATAATTATATTTATATTCATTTTTATTGGTTTAACAAATATGGGTTTATACACGAATATTAGTTAAATGATTACATTTATATATATTTTCATCTTTGAACATATTTACAAAAGTTACAAATCTTTATTTAACCCTTTCATATAATTTTTAATTTTCTTTATATTTTTTTGCCGAATCATTGTTATGTGTAAGTGCATTTATAGGTTTATGTTTCATACCGTAAAATATAAATGATCTTATATTTATCTTATAAAATATATTCTTCAACTTGATAGATACTTTACGATCACATAATATTTCAATTATACTTCTTTATTTATCAAATATCCTTTAATCCTACATACAATGTCATCCTTAATCTTTTCCTCGTTATGAATAATTAATTTCAAATATAAAAAATAATCATTTTAAAAATGAAATAAAATAAACACAACATCCCTTCATTAAAATTATATAATTTTAATTTCATTTGTATATTATAATAATAAGCTTGGGATTGATTCGTCAACAAAATTAGAACTATGGCCGAGCTTATTTAGGTTAAAAAAAAGGAGAGCAAGATAGCTACCTTGGTTTTGCTTCAATTTGATTGGACTGATTTGGTCAAAAAAGTCAGGCCTTGGCCGTATTGAAATACATAAATTTTGTTTTGCATTTTATCATTTTAATTAAAAATTACCTAAAAGTTATTAAAAAAATGTTTGCCATGATTTAGTGAACTAATTATGATTACAAAATGTTTTCCCATGGTCCATTGATGCACATAAAATTTCACAAGGCCACATGATGGTTAATGGCAGTTTTTAAATTTTTTTTATCGCTTTGTACATTGCATTAGGTTTTGGAGTCAATATCAAACAGCAACTAGTACTTTTTTTTTATATGTGCTCCTTATATTCTTCATCCCAAATCAGCTAATAATTAACCATGCACTAGATTGCCTTCTTATCATACACAGAATATTTATTAAAATAATTATATATTTGTTAAAATCATGCATCCTGCGGGGCAATCGATCAAGAGGAGATGTGTTGTCGTTGTCGTTATTGTTCATGGATGGACAAAAATTTGCAACTTAATCGATGAATTTATGAAACTCAATCCAGATATAAATGAAGCATGGCTGCCACCTTTTGGTAGGCGCAAGTAAAGACAATTATTTTTTTTTAAAAAAAAAATCAGAGAGAGAGAGAGAGGTTTCTGCCGCCATTTAATAGTTGTCAACACCGTGGCGCCTTCCCCTCTCCCTCCCCCGTCCCCGAAACCCCTCGCTGTTCCCCCCTCCCCGCTGTCGAAACGCCTGTTCCTCTCCCGCCACCGATTCATCGTCCGATTCTTCGTTACAACTTGGGTCTTTCCGTTTCGACTCATCTCTCTTGGAGGGATTTCCACGGGATTCTGGTGGGGATAGAGGGATGGGGGAGACGAGCCATCGGTTTCTGCAGAGCGGCAGGTCTCGGCGAAGGGAGAAGGCCCACGGAGCGGGCGGTGGGGTGATTAGGAGGACGATGATGGGCTTAGATTCTAAGTCTAATGGCTATGATCTCGGCTCGATGGATCGCGCTCACGGCGAAGGTGCACCTCTTCCGCATCCTCTTCTTGCTTCCATAAATTTTACGTTCCTTGACTATGTTTTCTTCCCAAGGTTATGCTTTGAATGTTGCAGTGGGAGAGAGAGAGTTCCACTCTTTTAAAGATTACATCTTTTTCTTTTAGAGATAACGAAATCTCTCCTTTTGTTTTTCCCGCTGCAATATTCAAGAAAAAAATCCTTTTTTTTTTGAACGTTTTTGCCACTAGTTTCTTTAATAGAAATAGAATCCCAAGGACTTTTTCTTTTAAATATGGATATTACCGAATTGACATTCTATTTTGTTTGTTTTATTTTATCTTATAAGTTTACGATGCGAGTTCATGTGTTGTTCTGAAGAATTTATGACATTTTTTCGCATGAGGATTTTTTTTGTTTTATTTAACGATACTAGAAATAATCGCAGGAAATCCTTTGATAAAGTGGTTTCCTATTTCTTAATGACATCCCAGGATTGAGGCAATCGGATGAATTCCAGGGCCCAAATATCTCCATGAATGTTTTGTGTCAATGAATTTAAATGTCTTTTTGGTGGTCTTTAATGATTCATCTGGAAAAAAAAAAAAAAAAACTAACTTAGGTTGATGTTATTCTGATGAGTTTTCTTCTGCGCTTGCCCTTTTTGTTTTTCTTTAATCTTAATAAAGCCATCTTATTTTGATAACCGTAATTGACCAGCAGAACTCCAACTTAATTGTGCTGGCTTTACTGGCAGTTTTCCACCAATGTTCATCCCTTTTCCATCGGTTTATACTTTGTACCCTTTCTCACCGGAAAATTTTCATCCCAATTGGCCAATGTTGGGGGGCTAAATATCACATGATTTCTCTACCCAACTTGTAAATTTGAGGTATAGATGATTTAATTGCCCCTAGGAACCGCTAATTAATCCTCTACAGCTCAAGTCATATGAATTTCTTACAATTTGAATATATGACAGATTCTGATAGGCCAAGAAAATCTATCTAAGATTCGATTCCCATGTAAAACCCATCACTTTAGAGCCTGCTTGTTTCATGGGTGGCCCTCTGGAATTAGAATCAGAATCACTATTTTCGATTCAAATCATTTGTTCGGATGGAATTAAAATGTGATTTCAATTCTATCTAAAATCAGAATGATTTGTAATCTGGACCTCAGATTATAAATTCATTTCAATCATTTAAAGAAGCAAAGAAGATAGGATTTGTTATCAAAATGCCCTTATTTGTAACCCGATGCCCCTCCTCACCTTTTCTCACTTGATAACCCCTCTGCCTTTTCTCACTCAACATTGAGCAGGTTCCCAAATTGCTATCTTCGGACACTTCTGGTTGGATTCTGTTGAACTGTGACAGAATCTACCTGGTATTTTTGGTGTTTTTTTTTTTTTTTCTTTTTTCATAGTTAGTTTGATTTTGCAGATGTCCTTTACAATTTTTTTGTGCATTTCTGGTGCACCTATTTGAAATTCAAGCATATCCAGGCTTTTGATTCTGGTTTTGATTCTCATATGAACCAAACAAATTGGAAGAATGAATGATTGTGATTTCTGCTTCAATAGAATTTAGTTTTGATTTTTGACTCTGGCACCAACCCAAACAGACCCTTAATGGTTCCAATGCAATTTTGTCATAGATATAAATCTGCCACATGCCCTAATTTTAAGAATTTCTTACAACTATGACTATGAAGGATTTGCACTGACAGTTCATTATTTTCTATTTTTATTGAAATAAAATTTTGACACATTTCCAAGAGTTTGATTCATATAATCTAGCTCTCTTGATTCATATAATCTAGCTGTCATAAATCGATCACTGGTTGTTTTTTTTAATATATTTATTTAAAAGGTAGTTTACTTAACCTTTTTGTAGTTTTTACATCTTACAGAAAGCTTAACTTTAAACCTAGCAGAATGGAAAAAAGAGACATGTAGTTGATCACAACTAGTTTTTGATAAAGACTTTGTTATTGTTAGTCTTTTATTTACCTAATTAAATTAGTGTTTTAAAAATGAGTGTTTAGATGATATTCATCTTTTGCATATAAATGTGGTGTATTTACTGATATCTTGCGCCTAACTATGTACTCTTAAAAGTATGCTTTAAGGTGGTCTATTGTTGAGATTAAAACCTCATTAAGAGAGATTTGAAGAATCATAGTAACACATATGTTGGATTTTTTTCCAGGATATGATCAGTTAAAGGGACAAAGAAATGCTTTGACAATGGCTACAGATTCTACTTGTGGCAGTGTCTCTCGAAGGGAAGAAAATTCTGTAAGTGTTTGATTTTTGTTTTCGGGCTAATATGCATCATATAAGCTGCTTGTGTCTAAGTTATTATTAAGTTTCGCTGAACATTTTCCATTATGCCCTTTTAACTGGCATGTTGACTCTCTGTTTGTTTAAATGGTGGGTCTTTACATCATAACCCTGATTTATCTCACTGAAATGCACTCCATTTTCTGTGACATATTCATGATATTTAATATATGTAAAATCAAATGCTCAATGATCTTTCTTCACTTTTTAGTGCATGCATTTGGGAAACTTACTGCTCACTCATAATACATATGTTCACATGCTTCTATTTTTCGAATTTGTAGTTCACCCTTGATTGGAAGCAAAACTCATACAGGAAAGTCAGTGGAAGACCTATAAAAGCGATAAAGAATGAAGAGATGTTTAAAGAAACAGATATAAGGAGAACCTCGCCTAGTGTAATTGCTAGATTAATGGGTCTAGATGAACTGCCTCCTCCCAAAGTGGTCCATAAACAACAGAAGGAAACAGGGAGTCGCTTCTGGAAAACATTACATGCAGGTTCTCAAGAGAAGCATGCGCCTTACAGGGATCGTTCACTTCAGACAAAGACTCCTGATCTCCAGGGAGTTAAAGATGTTTTTGAGGTCATGGAAGCATCCAAGGTTATGAAGGGCAAGGATGAGCTAGTTCATAAGGCAGTGCCAAGAATGAAACATGAGACTGATGTAACCTTTGACAAGCAGAAGATCACAAATGCAAAGTTTTTGGCAACTGGTGAAACACAAAGAAGATCAAAAGGCTTTGATGATGCATTGGAAAACCTTGATCCCAGCAGGGATCGTTTTGTGAAATATCTCCAAGAACCCAATTCCCTACTTACCAAACATCTCCATGTTCTGGAATGCTTTCCTGCCTCATCTTATGCTAGCCACATCACAAGTTTAAAATCATCAGACAGTACGAAGCATGAGATTGGTGAAGTATGCTGCAAGTCAAAGAGAGCAGCTGAAGGTTGCACTAATATGAAAAAGGATTTTACTTGCTCTTCTGGGAAACCCACGACTGGCCTTCTGAGTCACTCTCTTAAAGATTTCAGTAGTTCTCATTCACATAATCTGTCGAGAATACAATATGTGGGCAAAAATGATACTTGTTCGCATCCTAGTCAGATTGTTGTTTTGAAGCCAAGTCTTGAGAAGGCCTGGAATGTAGGTAAAACTGTTTCATTACCAAGAGCACCTGAGAATTTTCAGTTTGCTTACCAAAGACACAGACAATTTGGACGTCCTGGATTTTGGGAATCATACAGGGAAGGAAGAGTTTGGCATAATTTCTTTGATAATATTGATGCTTTGGAACCCAAAAAGAAGAGTTCAAGAGAATTTGCTAGAGGCATCACAAAAGAAATGAGACAATCTGGAAGTAGTGATGCTAAGAAGGCGTTTAATTTGAGATTTAATGGGCACATCAGGGATAAAAGACCAGCCATGTCTAATCAACACAATTTTGCGGCTGTTCGAAGGTCTTCTGATCGCTTGGATGGGTGGAATAACAGTTATGACACATCATCAACTTATTCTACCAAATATTCTGTGAGCAGGGAGGCTAGAAAACACCTTTCCGATCGATGCAAGTTGATCAAGCGTTTTAAGGAGGTGGAACATGTTGGTAGAGATATGAATACTTTGGAGGAAATGCTTGCTCTATCTGATGAAGAGAGACAAATGGCAATTTTGGGTTTGCAGAGTATCCATAAAGTTTCAGATGAGAAACTGGTTAAATCTGAGGTGCTCGAGACATGGGGTTGCCCTTCAGGTATTAGTAGTGGGGATGGCTGGAAAGATGGATATTTTATAAATTTACCAAGGTCCTCATCTCTTTCAGGTTCATCAAAAGTTCACGGACCTCCTAATCCATGCATCAAAAGGGATCAAAGTGGTGGTGGTGACTGTTATATTCCTAATGACGTTTTGGGTCCTAATGCTTCTTTACATGGAAAATTGAACCTGAATGGAAGTTCTTTATGCAGATATGCTAAATATGACAGAAAGTCTCGATTCCTAGTTCTAGCGGCGAGGAAAAGTTATGGGAGATGCATGTGAATCCAGATGATATGAAGAAAAAGGCTCATGTGAAAGTTCCTGCTGAAGTTCAGCCTAAGGTTCTTGACTTCTCTGATGACACCAAGGCAGATGCTGGGGCCAAGATCCTGACTGATTATGTCTCAGTTCCCCAGAACATGGACACGAAAATTCCATCATCATCATCTGTCCAGCAGCAAACAAGAAATATACTTCTAAGAAAGGATGGAGACTTTGCTGGCAATGATCAGAATATTCTAGCTATGGAGGTAAATATTTAGAATGATCAGAACAATCTTTTAATGAAAATTTCCTTAATTTTAATTGGCATGTTTATGTTTAATGGTATATCAATGATAGGAGAAGAATAATTTCTTGAAATAAGTTATATTTTGCTTTCAATTATCCATGGCTCACATTTTCACATGCATTTTGTTTTTTCCTGTGAAATTTAGTGGTAATCTGAACATAAACAAACGATTCCTGTTATCGTAATTGGTAATATTAGTTATATTATTTCCTATCATGTATGTCCACTTGATATCCGTTGTGTGTATATTGTTGTGTGTGCGCGATACCAAATTCTCTCTGCTGTGTTGATTGAGACTGCAAATAGTGACTATACTTACCAAATCTACTCTGGATGATGTTGATCTACAGGACCACCTTCCAAATTCTAGGGCTGGTATTTGACACCATCAATCATGCTTATGTCCAAACCATACATGAATAATCATCACACCAACTTTCTTCACCTGGCATTATTGGACTTATTCACTAGTGTTTGGGAAGATTTCTTTGCCCTTTATTTTGTTCTATGTTTCTTATATTTTCTGTTCTTGAGCCTCTATATAATTGGTGGCTTAAACATTAACATTTTTCTCTAAAATTTTATCTTTTATGATGTGATTAAATTCTGAATGTATCACCTATGCCTTCATCTCTTTAACTTAAGTGAATCTTTCTTTTCGATATGTAGGGGTCAGAATCAAACTTCATTTGCAAATAGTACATGCATGAAATATTTCTATGCTAAATGTTGAGTGTTATCCATCCAGGAAACATCATCTGGCCATCCTCAAGTTGACTGCTGCCCTATACGCACTGATGAAACAGAAGCAGGGTCTTCTGTAAGCTCCAAAGAGGTTGAGCAACCAAGTCCTGTCTCTGTTCTTGAGCCACTATCGAAGTCTAGTTTGGGATGTGCAGACCTTAAGGGTAAATGGGAAAATGAAATATTATATTTCATTTATTTCATTACAATCCTACTTTTGTTTAACTACTCTATCCTCTTCCTTGTTCCAGAACGCCAAATGCAGCTTGAATTTCTGCAGCTGGAGTCAGTTGATGCATATGAAGAGGGATCAGAGCTGCTCGTAACAGGTGATGAGGATATGAAAAGGGATTGTCACTCCTTTCAGCTGATAGGAGATATCATGCAAGAATTCAGGGATGAAGAGGAAAGAGACTTCTCATACCTACTGGACATTCTTATTGATGCTGGTGTTCATGCTGCCAAGCAGGACAAGCTTTACCATTCATGCTACTCTCCAGAATTTCCAGTGGGCCCAGATGTGTTTGACAATCTTGAAAAGAGGTACAACAAGCTGGTGACATGGTCAAAATCAGAGAGAAAGCTATTTTTTGATCTTATAAACTCTATTCTTGCTGAGATCCTTGCCCCATGCATGGACCTCCATCCATGGGTGCAGTCCAACAGAAAGATTGGGCCCATGTGGGGCTGTGAAGGGCTAGTTGAGAAGGCATGGCAGATGTCTGTTAAACAGCGGAAAGAACTGAATGTAGGTAATCCAGAGGAAAAGGTCCTGGATTTCAAGTGGTTTGAATTAGGAGATGATACCGACATAATAGGAAGGGAGATTGAGAGGATGTTGAAAGAGGACCTTGTGGAAGAACTTGTTTCAGAGTTTGTTTTAGGGTCGCCTTTGGAAGAAAATATATTTGGCAAATACAGGCTACTATCTAATGATTGCCTCTGAGATAGAAATTTAAGGTTCCAGTTACTCAAAAAGTATAACGGGTCTTGGTCTTGTCGTGTTCTGGTCTAGCCATCCTTGGTTCAGAAGGCTGTTATGAGTCACTTGTCATCATCTTCATCAACTGAAGAGCCTATCGCACTAGCAGGTGTTAACCTGTTTTCTTTCAGAACGGTTGCTGAAGGAAAATATGTGCGATTGTTGGGTGTAGCAATGAACTGGTGAAGTATTGCATACACATCTGTAGCAGTTGGTTTGTCCTGAGACTTGACACCAAAATTTTCAGGAGTGGTTTCAGCAGGTGGTGATGCGTTTTGGTGGTTCAAAAAGAGATGGCAATAATTGTGAATGAGTGTCTCATCAAGCAATGGAGTCAAGTATGAATTCCCTGAATCCCACTTTTGTAACTGGTGTCTTCCACTAGTGACTGTGACAAAGTAAATGCATGGGGTCCTGGGGAAAAATAAATAAATAATTAAATAAAGATGGGGATAGAGAATAGCAAGATCGGAGGAGCTTGCACTGAAGAAAAATTTTGTGTAATTAGATTATTTTTGGGCTGGCAATTTTAAGCTGGCTAGAGTGAGTTTGTTTTTGTCCCGTCCGGTGCATGGGTAGCTTGAGTTGTATTGTATGAGGATGTAGAACACTTTGTGCTATATGAAAGTACCCCTCCTGGTTTTGAGTTATTATCATCGTCATCATCATCCTGATGCATGCTGGTACCCTTTTTTGCCCTTAATTATGAACACGGATACAACTTGGAGATTACAAGAGATGCAGTCATGGTCGCTGCCTTCTCTCATGTCAAAACAGTGCTCCGTTTGATGCAGAAATCTCACACAAAGTTCACACAAGCTTTTTTTTTTTTATGTGCAAGATTTCTGTATTACTTAAATCCTCTCACTTCATACAAGGGCACAGGAATTTTGTGTGGGCAAGATGGCCATAAATACCAATGGTACCAGTTTTTGAAGCAGCAAGGGACCCTGATGATACTTCTTGGTTTCTTAACTATTCATTCAAAGTATTAAGCCAATTGTTCGGAAATAGCCTGAAAAATAATTTACCAATGAAAAAGAAACTAATGTACGATTACAAGTCCATCCTACTCTCTGAAAACAAATCATCAGGGGCTCCCCCCACCCCCCAAAGAAATAAAAAATACTGTCTCTCTCCACGAGTCTCTAGCAGAAATTTCTTCATGGTTTCATGACATATCAGGCAAGATGTTAGCTCTAGAGTTGGGCAGGTTATTGGATAACCATATCTGCAAGAAAGCCAAAGGTGGTTTTTACCCAAGCAAATATAACGACATGGTACGTCTTTTTGTCTGAGACTCATCTCATAATCATGCTTTGTAGCCACATAATGTGGTATTCAATATGCCACCATCTGCCTAGCGTTAAAATTAAAACCCATGGGGCCAATGGAAACCACCAGCCCAGGCCTGGTGTCTTAATGAAACGTGTTTGGACCCCATGACCAGCCACATCAATGGACGTTTTCTGCGGAATTCATTAATATATGTACCCTCTCTTTTGTCGCAAGGGAACAGAAGATTTGTCCCAAGACATTAAAATCTTGAAGGAACAAGTAGTGCCGTTCGTGTCTACTGTTTCAAATTCTAGATTCTGTCCTTCCACAGACCTTTCTTCAAAGTGGCTCTTTGATAAGAACTAGTATCGGATTCTTCTCTTAATAGTAGCTAAAGCTTAAATCTCTTTAAGGAGACGATTATACACAAGAGAGGGTTTGGCAAACAAGGGATGGTTGGTGAACAATGAATGTTCTCTACGTGAAAACTCCTTGGCAGCCATCAGTCATTTATTCTTAAGATATCCCTGCATAGGGCTGCAATTGAGCTGAGCCCAGCCGAGCTTTTTGTGCTCAAGCTCAGCTCGTTAACAAATACTCGAGCTCAAGCTCGTTTAAATTTAAAAACCCTGTTCAAGCTTGGCTTGAGCTCGATTACAAAAAGCTTGGGCTTGGCTCGAGCTCACTCATTTGGTATGATTAGAAAGCTCGACAAGTTTAACTCATAAAAAGCTCGTTTCAAGCTCGAGCTTAAATTGAGCTCGTTTCAAGTTCGATTCAAATTAAGCTTATTTAAAGCTCGACTCGAAGGGAAAAAAAAAGAGCTTGATTCTTAGACCCAAAGAGTAGTCAGAAAAGATGAAAAGACAGAGAACATGAAAGAACATCTTATTCACGAGCTTCTAATCGAGCCAGCTCGTGAGCTTCTAATTGAGCCATCTCACAAGCTCTTAATCGATCTGTCTCATGAGCTCCTAATCGAATCTGCTCTCGTGCTCAAGCTTGGCTCGTTTATCAAACGAGCTTTAAAATGAAGCTCTCGGCTCGTTTATATGATGAGCCGAACACGAACGAGCTTTTATCGAGCTGAGCCTCGAGTAGCTCGTGAGCGGCTCGGCTCAATTATAGCCCTATTCTTGCATAAGAATGTTTGGCGACCTATTTTAGACTATCTAAACAATAAAAAATCTTAATCCAAAAATACTTTTGTTTTCCTTTAAGGCTTTAAAATATTTCGATCATGGGCTTATCTCTGTACTTCCAAGATTGCTTCACGGAGTTACCCCTCCCTGCTACAGTCCCTATCTCCTATCCTGGGTAAGGCTTCCGAAACGTAGCCGGGCTGGTTCTCTCTGCTGTCTTATTCTTTCCATTCTGCTATTTTTCTACTCATTCTTTTCTTTGTAACTTTGTGATTTTATAAATATTACTTTTCTAATAAATAAATTAATGAGAGAGTTTCAGGCTTCTCCATGTTCCACTTAAAAAAAAATAAGTGTTCCTTTTCTTTTCTTTTTAGAGAAAGAAAGTTTATTAAGAGGTTAGTTTTTTATCTTCACCAAGTGGTGCTTCATTCTTTCTTGTTCTTCAAGAGTAGAATACAACCTTAGGTGATCGAAATGTGAATGTTTACTGGTGAAACCAACTGCCGGAGACCTTGAAACTAAAGGCTTGCTGCCATTAATTGTTCATATAAAAAAAAATTTAAAGCTCACCAACTGAGGAAATTGTACTGCAAGAGTGATCGAGGCTATTTCTCCTCTCAATAAAATTGATCTAGGCTAAATGCTTGTAATGTTGATTTCAAAGGCTTATGGATCACTTCAAAGCACAATATACTGCTGAAATACTGATTCACTTTGGTAAAACTATTTGTCCCTAAAAGCTGCTCCTTTTTTGTGGTGGACTATGGTGGCACGTTATAGCAACGATTTGTTTGTTAAAATTATAGACCCCACCATATAGACAAGTTTGTTTCCAGAGTACTACAGTCCATTCCATGATTTGCACATGCTGAAGATTCTGGAGAACGTCCCAATTACTCAACCTTCCTAACTTTAAATTCTTTCTGCAGGATACTTACAAAGGCAACTCCAAAACTTAGTTGTCAATGCAAATTTAACAAGTAAAAATACTCTATCGACTTAGCTCTAGATCTTGCCTTTAATTATGCCATGTGATTTTGGAAGAAAAATTGGTAAGGTTTCACCTTGAAAGCTCCCAACTAGTTTAGAATTAATTAAAGCTTTCTTATTATTTTTGTTCACTTTAGAAAGATAGGAACTTGTCACAAGATTTATGCATTAAGTCATCAAAAGGAAGCCATAACAAGCATTGAGGAATTATTAGGATAGAAAAGGTTTCCATGCGGAAGGTTGTTGCTTTCAGATGGTCCCAACTTCCAAACCAAGGGCCTTGAGATAAATGAAGAAAAAAGGTGACCTCCCAAGCCTCTAGTGCTTGCTGATGGTCGGCCAAAGCATGTTGTTTGGTACCAACTTTCTAAGTCATTACATCGATCTAGTCTTCATTTGCTTGCATTCTGGTAACGACAATGCTCTCTGGGCTTTTCTTTGGTCCCATGAATTAGGTGTTGAGCTGTGGCACAGCACCCTGTACCTATCTGGACAACCATTGGGCACAGAACGAAAGTGGTGCTGCTCTGAGCCACCTCCAGATCGTGCAGATGACATCCCACTGGATTTGGTTCCAGAAAGTCACTAGAGATGTTCCATGATATTTTTCTCTGTTCTCACAACAGTGCCACTATGTAGTCTCTGGAATTGCTATCAGTTCCGTTCCACTTTAGTATGACATCACATCTAACAAAAGTGACTGCCACCCAGTACATTCATTAGTATGATTTCTTTGAGCGACAAAGATAGCAGATCGTATGAAAACATAGGAACTTCGATCGAGATATCCAGATAATAGCATTATCCTACACAAGTAGCAAGGAGAAGTTGAGATTTGAGTCACAACGGAGTAACAAGCTGACGTAAAATCAGCTGGCTGCAATTTTCATCTACTCTAGCTGCATACAACTTGTTATTTGAATTAATAGAGTTTAAATGGAAGCCTCTACTTTTCATTCGTTTTCTTAATGAAAATGGTTCATGTATGCCTAACATCTTTTCTCTAAAGTGGGTCTGAAATGAGCTGGTGAAGTGGATTATATGGACCTAATGCTAGCTCTACTCTTGGAATCTTTGAAAAGATCACTGAAGTTTAGTGGGACTAAAAAATTATGGTATCTTTGTTTGGGTTGGCAAAAGGAGGAAAGGACTCCATAATCGATTCATGGAAACAAGACGTGTGTCATGGCTAATCTATAGTGCGGAATCTTGTGATGGAAACCTGTTACCAGTGTCAAGGGTATAAAGGAAGGCAAAAAGAAGTTGGAAGAAGCATCAGATTCTATCAATTATATGGAGGAGAGTCTGAGATAATGGCGAGGAAAAGCCCGGAAAAGCGCCCCACTGTCTCTCCTCCTCTCTAGACTATAGTCCATACCAATATCTAGAAGAATTCTTCCTTTCATTCTCTACTATTTCTTTAAATACCACTGGTTGGGAATTTGTTTATTTATTTATCACCTGGTCAAGTGGTCAGAATTCACACAGTTACTTGTGAATGAAAAATTGAACATAGATTTTGTCTGCTTCTATGCTGACCAGATAAAACACTTCAATTACCTGTTGAAAATAACGTCATATAGGTGTAACATTCACAAAAAAATGTATATAACGCACAGTTGGATATGTGTGCAAGTTTAAATAGATAACATGGAAGAGGTCAGTAAAGAAGGAAAAAACCAGGAAAAGAATCAGTTGTAAATTTGGCTAATTTATCTACAAATTATAAATAATTATTTAAAACTAATCAAACATTCTATGCATATATGTTTTGCCAGTAAATCTGATCATAATTTTTTTTTTCATGTCCAAATATTCACAATCATAAATTGCATGGCTGGCTCTCTCGTACTGTTCCTTACTCCTTAGCTTGGCCCCATTTCCAGTGGGTAGGTGATAATTCACTTCCATGAAGTAGGCTACTCTGTTTTCATTGTTTTTTCCCTCCTTTTCTTTGTTTTTGGTACACCTTTCTTCATCTCTTCTTTGGACCATTAAAGCTCCCTTTGTTTCATGGGCCACAAGGATGCACGAAAAGGGAATTCTGTGTACAATTTCATGTCTGGCGTTCACGCTTTGTAACAATATGGTACTCACATAACATCTTACATTCTATAAACAAATAGAAGTTGGCACACTACTATGGATTTGCAGTCGTCATGAAGCTCACTGGCAATCTGAAATTCTCAACCATCCAGTGATATCTTCTTGGGTTAACATAGACTAAATTTTCTTGAAAACTATAAGAACCTTGGGTATGATTTAACCCATATTTCTGCCAGAGAACTTAGATAAATAAATAATTCTGATGGATATATATATATATATATATATATTGGCAACTAAGCCATCCTTGTAAAGTTAGGGGTTTGTTGCTTTGCTAATTGAACTGCAGGATATTTATATTGTGTTTAGCTTTCTTAAAGATGTTAAATTAACTTTGAAGATAACTAGTCTTAAGCAGTAAGTTTGACGTTTAATGCACTAAAAAGAGTGTATTTCATAGTTCTGTATAGGAGCATAACATTGAAGCTGCTCTTATAATGGAAATTAACAGTTTTCCAATATCACCAAAATATCAGAATTTGCATATACTTTCTCACAAAAAAAGATATAATGAAAAAAATATAACTAACCAACCAATAATATTAATATATGCAACAATATTTATGTACAGTAACATTAACCAGCCAAGTTAGCGGCCCAGCTGTTGGTATCTTGCTCTTGTTATGTTTTGGTTGACTGTACTGGGTTCCAAATGGACTAGATTGGTGGACTGGTCAGTTGAAAAGCAACTTAGGTTTGGTTTAAGAGTGTTTTAGGATCAATTTGTGGGTAGTTCAAGTCAGGTTCAAAGCCACATTCACTTAGATGAGCTCCAATTCAAGAACAATTAGACAACACTGACAGACATGTCAAACTATAGTCTACCTTGGTCTCATTCATGGTACAGCTTCAGAACAGAGCATCCACCAAATATTAAATACATTGGACCTATAACAAAACATCAAGCTTAATGCGAGAGAAGGGAAAGCATAGTGGCAAAGCAGTGCACGCCCCGTTCTAAATTGTATATATTAATTTCTCCCTTGGATTTTGCTCTGCTATAAGTCTGCAATCACGTGAAGCCCTTATTATCTATTGAAGCGTTCGCCAGCTTGCTGAGAAGAGCTCTGCTCTGTAGTTAGCCGTTAGGTGGTCTCCACAAAATAATTCAATTCAAATCAGAGAGTATAAACTCTGTTTCTAGTCTTCTTCATGGTCGCATGCAAAGATAACCCTTGGTTCGTAATACGCGCAGATACGGAATCGATGGCCCATTGAGATGATCCGACCAACAAGATTGAAGGATTATTCCTTTGGATTGTAACAAGAGTTCCAGACAGAGCGCAAAATTCCATTCTTTGTCCAATCCTTATTCATTGATTCTATTTAGTATACCTCAATTATTTCAAAACAAAAAATAGTTTCAGCAACGTTCACTGGAAGAATCACTTGGATGAATATTCTAACGTAGGCTGGAATTAGATGATGGAATATATGGCCTAACCAATATATTTGATTAACGATATCTAATACTGTTGTGAGGACAACTAGAGAAGGAAAAGTCGCCAGGTCTAGATCAATGAAGAAAGCCATTCGAGTCCCTGTAGACCGGGAAACATGACAAACAGTTGATGTTAACGTCCATAATATGGCAACAGTGAAGGTGGCAGCATGGTGACCGAAAGAAGAAGGCCATGTTATATTGAAGTTCACCATTAAAGACGATGTTAGCCTTCGATGATAACTTTTATCCAACTCGATCAGGTGGAACTCTTCTGTTTGGGACAAGCTCGATCGGATCCTCCTCTTCGGATCCAACACCTGGAAGTATTTTCTTACTACAGTTTAATTTCAGCATGAGAACTGAGAAGTGCTTTGTTTTTCAAGTCCTTCGATCAAATTGGACAGTGGCGATGGTTATGGTTTGCTTAACTCACCGCGCTTTAGCAGAACCCTTTCCCCGCCGCCCTTTCCGCAAGCTTATATACGCAACGCATGTTCTTATCTCCCCCTCTCTCTCTATAACGCTTGTTCTGGTCACTAAGCTATGGCTTCTTTGCTCTTCAAGGAGATGAAAGGAGTTAACTACTCTTGTGCATCCCCAGCATCGGCTGCGGTATGCGCGAGCATAGAGCGGCGGTCCATGGTCCAGCCATGCACTGGAAGAGCCCTCGATCGCCACTCGCCTCATCTGCGAGACCCACGGAGAGAAAAGAGCATCATCAACTCAATGTCTCAAGCCCCCTCCAAGTCCAAATCCTACAACCAGAAGAACAGGAAGAACTCGGACAAACAAGTCGAACTAATTAGCCCTGCCGCTTCGTCTCGGTATCTGCTAGATGATGCTCCCTTCTTCGACGTGTTTCCTGATTTGGAGGAGGAGGAGGAGGAGGAGGAGGAACCAGTCCCTCCTCTTCTCGCCGTAGAACAGGCAAGGCTTCAGGCTTCCAAGGGAGATGAGTCAAGGCTGTCTTCTTCCAAAGAGATGATTCAGCTGCTTTAAAGCCAGATGGTTCCACTTTTGTGAGGCCATCTTCTTTGAAGGGTGATGATTCAGCTGTCTTAAAGCCATCTTCTTCTAAGGGTGATGATTTTATTGTTTTTAGTCCATCTTCTTTGGAGGGAGATGATTCAGCTGCTTCAGGGTCATCCGGTTTTAGTGGAGACAAGTCAGCTGTTTTATGCCCCCCTCCTACTAGACCACAAGACCAGGTTTGAATTGAAGCATATATATCTTCTTATTTTTCTTATCATTGTTGTTGTGGTATCTTGTCAGAGTTAAAATTATATTAAATTTGGCCGTCTTCTTAATTAGGTAGTGGTATTACGGGTATCTTTGCATTGCAAGGGTTGTGAAGGGAAAGTAAGGAAGCACATCTCCAAGATGGCAGGTGAGATTTGCTAAGCTGTTTCAGTGTTAATACTAAGCTAGCGAAGTTATGGTTTGATCAAGCGAAAGCTTTTAATTCATGTTAGTTTAGCTTTCTGAATAACTTGGAGATCTCTCCCTCTTGGGGTTTAATTTGCTGGTAACTTCTCTTGGAGCAGGGGTGACGTCCTTCAACATAGACTTTGCCACGAAGAAAGTGACGGTGATCGGAGATGTCACGCCACTGGGCGTGCTGAACAGCATCTCAAAGGTGAAGAACGCACAATTCTGGCCATCGCAGCCAGGATCATCAGCTCCAACTTAAACCAAATTAATATTTTTTAGGAGCCTGAAAATTATTTGTGATGTTGGAAAAAAGGAATATATGTGGTACATCATCATGCCGTGCGGGCCACCAGCAAGGAAGTTCCATGCGTTACGGCTAGAAGAAGAGGAGACTAAAGGGACAACTTCTGTTCTTAACTAAGTCTTATTAGCCTTTTTTTTCTCCCCTCTTTTCTTTCTTTTTTTTTTTTTCTGATATCCATGTTGAGCAGTGTAGTCTTCTTGGGTGGTGCACTTTGTCTATAGTGAGTTCTGGTTTTAGCATTTGTACTATCAAACAAATGAAATCCAATCGCTTTTAGGTGAGCTTTTGCTGTTTTCCTTATTATCCTCGTTGATCTATGAATACATTATGTCCTATCCTCGAATTTAGAAGGCATATCTAAACATGGTCATGGACCAATTGAAATGACCAACTGTGGTTTGTAAGAAGCGAAGGAAGATGAAGTTGCTGATCGCTTGAATAGTTCAAGCCCTTTTTCTCCCCTCTCTCATATTCTGGTTTCCATCATGGTAGATGGATTCAATGCATCACTTGATAGCTCACTATGTGTACGAGTGGATTCAAAATCCTCAGCAGTGATCTGTGTGACTGTTGTAGCAGTACAAATAATATTGCTACCTTAGCTGGCTGAGTTTGGTGTACTAGATAGATGGTAAACTTGAACAATTCGAATGGATGTCAGAGAAAAGATGGTTGTGTTTGAATCCTATGTACTTGTTTAGTCTTGAAACTTCAGCAACTCCGGGGACTTTCTAAAAGGCTTTCATTTCCACGGTTGATGCCATTTATTAAATTGGGTATAAGGTGCTCTCCTGCCCCAGATCCGCTACCAGCCTTATCTTGTGTGTTCTGAAGGTGATCAACAGGGATTACAAGCTGTGACCATACAAGATACCAGATGAGAGTAGTCAGGACTGAAGCAGCTTTCACTAAGGTTTTACCCTTCTAAAGCTATAGATAGGAGACAGGAACTTAAATCATATTCCTTGAATCTTGCTCCACTGGACTGTTTGTTTACGAACTACAATTTGTAATATTTAGGGATAATTATAATTAAAACCTTGTAGTTTGAAATAAGCTGCAATTTTAACCCTAGATTTAACAAAATATCCAGGAAAAAAAAAAAACCATTACACTTGATAATATATCATGAACCCTGCATCTACCTCTGCCAGTAACAACATAATTGGAAGCACATGGAGCTGTTATATGAGGCATGTAGTGCCAAAATGTGCCTGCAATGTGCCACAGTGGTGCCACATGCATGTCCAGTACATCCCATTAAAGGGAAAGAGAGAGATCATGGAAAAGAAAATAGAAAAAGAAATTAAAAATATTTGCCTTAAGAGAGTATGGAGATGGTAATGACTTGATGGATGATGACAGGGAAAGGACTTAAATCAGAACGTTGTGGATACCCTCGAATCTAGTCATCAGATTTAATGGTTGTCCAATACACGGGATAATGCTATTATTTTGATGATGATTGTTTATTTCTTGGGATGATTAATATTGTTGCATGATAAGTTGCCTAATTTTTTTGGCTCATAGATTGTGAGTGCTTATAGATTTTTTATTAATGATTCAATCATTCTACAAGTGCCCATATTAGACAAGTTATGCCAAGATTTGTTGAAGCTAAAACTTGATTGAAAAATTATAAATTTGAGCAAAACCCATATCATATGTTGTTTGATTTAATTAAAATTTAGAGCAAAATAACAAACCCACCTTATCATTTCTTGCCAATGCAAATCTAACAAAAATCACAAACCCACTGAATACATGAATTCAAAACACTAATCTTATTTCATTAGACTGCAAATTTTACTTCAATCCAACCTCTCAAGTTTGCTGAATTGCCCAAATTCAAACTTAAACGCACAAGCTCTCAACCTCTCTCTTGGTTTTGATAGATACTTTGATTTTAGGCAAATATTGTTGAGTTATTTTAAACATCTAAAACATGGGCTCATGGCCTCAACAAAAGCATACTTTCGACTCAGGAAGTTACAAACTTGAGACCTTGGACCATCTGTTCCTTTACCCATTTAGCTTCCTCATCTCTTTGTTCTTGATGTGGACTCCTGACATAAAGTCTTTCGACCTCAGCTCTGGTTGTTTCTTGTGATAACTTAGTGGATGGCTTGAGCAAGCTAAGACCTAGATTCAAATTTGAGAAGGAAAGGAAACTGCTGGAAATGTGCAACCTCCACCGTTGATGCATATCAATTGGAGATGAAGCCATTATCTAGTCACTGATAAAAGTTGTCACTTGGTTTTTCACCATGAATTTGGCCTCTAAATAATCCCCTCTCTATCATTCTTTATAAAACAAAAAGGGGCAGGTATTCTAACTTTTACTCTTCTAACCTTTACTCTAAGCATTTAAGAAACAATAAACAGAGGCAGACAGTACTGCATTATAATTGACTGAGCAGCGACCGGTGACTGCTTTCAATATTTCTATTCTGAGAATAGCTGCCTTCAATATTTCAGGTTGGTACCACTCATAGTTCACAGATTTAACTCAAAGCTAACATTTGTTTTTGTCAACTACCACCAAATCATTTATGTCTTTTCTTTTCTTTGTACCATCGGAATCTCATCTGGTTCGAGGAGCCAAAAAAAAAAAAAAAGAAGGATTGCCTGTTTGAATGCTAACATGTGTCAATGGTGGAGCCAACAATCTTCCTTTTGTGACTCCAAGGTACCTCACTGCAACCACAAATGATTTGATGATAATGTTGCATGAATTCAAATATCTTGTGCGGTTCTTTTAATATCGTTAAGTAGTGTCTTTAGTAAAAAGAAGAGAGAAAAAAAAAAAAAAAGCAGAGAGATACTTTTTTTTTTTTCTGATAGAATTTTTATACAGATATCGTCTGTCTTTTTCGGGACCTCCAATTAGCTTGTGGTTCATAAGATCCTTAATTAAAGCTAACACTGTTATACCTAACAGAATTAATAAAGAAATTTATAGATTTTTAAGTCAGCATGAATATAGATTTCATGAAATTATTGGATGGTTTGGAATTCATTGCAGCTTCATTGAATATCACAGATCGAATAATTAGTGCTTTAGTCCAAAACATATTAGTTCACTCTTTTCTCTTTCCCCCCTTCTCTTGAAGAATTAGTTTTAACCATAGTCTCACTCGTGTTGTGGATCTCGAACAAGTTGTTTCACTTTCATTTTTTTTAATAATGTTCCTATGAAATTTCTACGGTAGATAGCATAGACCATAGGACTGTACTTCTAATGGTTTGTTAGGCCGAGATGGTGAAAGAGATTCTAATTAAATATGTAGAGTGTAACAAGCAAGACACGCTCATGAAACTGGCACATGCCATTTAGCTAGAACAATTGACTCGGGCTCGGGTTGTAAGAAATGTTATACAAAAACATGGCTTTAGAGTTCGAATTTAGAAATTAATGGGGCTGATGAGATCAGTTGTTTGGTTGCAATGATGCATACTTTCTCCCCCTTCTCAACCGATTCATTGTGAAAATGTATTAAGCGATACCCACTCCACCTATAAATATTAAATACTTCCAAGTTCCAACCCCATTCCTCCCCATATAAGCACATAACACATCCAAATACCAAAGTCCCTCTGCTTATGAAATCCTGTCGGCGTCTCCAACTTCAATACGGAAATTTTCATACGTCGCCAATGACCAACCTGGCTTGGCTTCTCTTCTCCATTTTCATCACCATTAGTCCATCAACCTCAACCCGGCCTCTAAACCATCGACCACCCCCACCCCACGGCGGAGATCAAGCGATCACCTTCTTCATGAACGACGTGATGGGGATAAGCCATCAGTCCTCGAGGCGGCGTGCAGCACCGGGACACCACTTCCCAACCCAGAGCCCATGGGACTCTTCCCTCATAAAGGTGGCGGACCTCTGACCCACCCTGGTGGCGCTGCCTTCAAGGGCCAGAGTGGGCTGCCAAAGAGCTGGTTGCCATTCCTGACGAGCTTAAATGCACTGCAATCGGGGACGGTAGGCACGATTGAGGAGAATTTAAGAGGCAACGTCGCACTCGGGCCACCGACGGTGGGGAAGGTGCAAGGGATCTACGTGACGAGATCAGGGGATGGCAGCTGGCGCATGGTGGCAATGAAGGCCACCTTCGAGGACAGCAGCTCGGATGACAGCTTGAGATTCTTTGGGGTCCACCAGGTGGATCGGTCGGAGTCTCACATTGCGGTTGTCGGTGGCACCGGGAGATACCAAGGAGCAAACGGTTCGCCATAGTCAAGGCCACTGGCGAACGGGAGAGCGCGGACAGAGTCCTCTCAGTTACCGTCTATCTCAAGTAACAACAATGTATAAGTGTTTGATTTCATACAACAATGCTGGTAAATCGATAATTTTAACTTGCAGTATATGCACAAAAAATAAAAAGAAGTGGATTTGAATATATTTTCTTTCTTTCTTTTTTTTAATATTAATTTGAATAATTGACAGTCGCAACAAACATGGACCATCGCAATTGCCAGGCCAATCTACATGAAAGAAAAAGACAACTGTTAGAAAATTGTCACCGCCTGGATCCTTCTGTATGATAATAATAAACAGTTTTTTTTTTTTTTTTTCTAATAGCTTTCAGATCCCATGCTACCAACATAGACAATTGCAACTCATCTAATTCAACTTCTCAAAATATGTCCTCTCTGAAAACCTCCTACTAGTATGACAAAGCTAAACAACATGTATACATGCCCAGCCTCAGAAGGAATTTTAAGAGTAATAGGGCATTAACATTGGATTACAAGTTGTTCTAAGAAATAGAAAAATAAATTCAATCACTAGCACACAAACGCAACCACATATTATACGTAAACTCTACTTTTGTTATCGCTGCTCATCCAAAACACGTTGCCGGAAGTCCGTCACCATCATGGGCAGCCCTTCCCTCAGTGATATCTTTGGCTGCCAATTCAGCAGCTCTTTTGCCTTGGTGATATCTGGTTTTCTCATATGAGGGTCATCTGCAGTATTGGGTTTAAACTCAATTGTTGCAGTCGAATCGATTGTTTCTTTGACAACCTGCACGGGTAGAGATGAAGTTACTCGGGGAAAAGATTTGCCATATGCGGTTCATGTGAAAACAATTCTCAAACCTCAGCAAGCTCCAACATGGTGAATTCCCCTGGATTGCCCAAGTTGAAAGGTCCAATATGCTCACTTTCCATTAGCGCTACCAATCCATCAACCTAGCAAGTATGCCAGGGGTGAATATAAAACTCAAAAGTCATCTTTGCAAATTCATATTCATCTACCAAATAAACTCCGTATGATTGGTATGAGTATCTTTGGTGTTTTGAGATGCTGTAAGTTCTTTTCTTTTAGATAGAAATATCAGATAACTTTAGTGATCAAAGCCCGTAAATAGCAATGGATGATTTGGTAAAAACTAACATTACTGATCAAATGATACATGCACCATAGAGTCAGCTTCTACAATACACAGGTTACCTACCTACTTTTACACAATCTCACAACAGCACAAGAATAGAAAGCTTGGTTAGTAAAAGAATATAAAGCTTCATAAAAAGACAACAAAAATTAGTGCCTGATCCACACCACTCTGCCTTGGATGCAAAGCTCCTTCAGTATTTATCAACTTCTACTAAGAAAATTATTTTTCACAGGGACAACTTTCCATCTAAATCAAAGATCACAGATGCTGCAACCGTGCTTTAAATGAAGCACCCAACAGGCAGTTTGAAATTAACATGTTCAATTACAACCTAGGCACAAATTAAAGTAAAAGCTAGGAAGAAAAAGAATACATGCGGTTTCTAATAAAAGTAAACAGGACAAGAAATAAGATTCAGTACCAAATCAGAAACATATTGGAAACTTCGAGTTTGCTTCCCATCACCATAAACTGTCAATGGCTGTCTACGAAGGGCCTGTAAAGCACAAATAAAAGATCTCTGCTCTTTTTGCTCTTTACCGTGTGAAGTTTACAATTTTTGCTTTATACAGGTGACCAAAGATTTAAATTCATATGAAAGGGCAAAGCAAACCTGTGCAACAAAATTGCTGACAACGCGTCCATCATCGATGCACATCCGAGGCCCATAAGTATTGAAAATACGTGCAATGCGCACCTGAAAATGTTAATTTCTTTTTTAAAATTTTCCATGAAGCAGAAACAAAATGACAGTCCTACACTTATTACTTTCCATACAGGCAGGCAAGCAAGGGCACTATACCCTTGCTAGAAATACAGATTCTTACTACATATGCCAAGAATGCCATCCTCCATTTTTTATCTCCATCAGAAAATATAAGAAAATACAGAAAAATTTAGCATCTATGCAACTTACAAAAAATGTGACTCTAAACCAAACTGATTTCAACTAGTTTAGAATTAAAGCCTTATTGTTATCATTGTTATATCAGAAGATATAAAAAATGAGAAAGAAAAATTCTCTAATGGACTCTGTCATGGAATGGAAAAAAGGCATCGCTTTCATTAGTAAGTCCTCTTCAACCGCACTACATAGAAATACATACAACAACCGATCAGCATTGCCATATCTGCATTGCATGATTAAACATTGAGGACAAATATAAGAATATTAATACTCCATATGGGAGTACATAAAGCCAAACCAAGAATAAATGGAATATGGATTGGTTTTTTTTTTTTTAGTACAGGCGGGTAATCACATTAATCTAGTGCGAGTCAACCCAGATAAATCAGAATACAAGATTTGACTAAGAACAAGAGACAGGGATCGCCCTAACTCCAGCACCAAAATTTAGCATATGAGCATAGAGGCCGCCACCCAATCGACCGCAGAATTAGCTTCACGGTAGATATGGCGGATTTGGGCTCTATAACCCCTCGAAGGATAGACTAGATGTCGTGGAGCAGCAGATTGGTGGGAACTTGAGAGTTGTTTTCCTTCCGAAGCCATCGGATGACCGTCATAGAATCCTCCTCGATGAGAAGCCTATGAGCATGAAGAATCCGATAGCGTAGAAATACCAGCCCAAGTAACATAAAGCTCATCGAATTGGGAATTAAGGATACCAAAGCCATCCGCCGCCAACAGAGCTCCATCGGGCCCACGAATAATGAAAGCTGACCTGCTGATCGACTCCGACACTCCCATCAAGTTGATTTTAACAAACCATGGAGGGGCTCCCAAGAGATGAAAATCATGTGCCGTTCGCTGCCAAAGCAGCAGGGGAGCCCCAGTGGCCAGAGGAGTCAAAACCAACTGCATTACGATGAAGAGCAAATTTCGTCGCTAGAGATCTGGCTTTTCGCACAATCCTGTGGGAAGATACAATATCATCAGTAAAGATAAGCAGGTTCCTTGACAACCAAATCTGATAGGCAGTAGCAGCCCAAAGGCCACCCTTCTGCTGGGTGGCCCTCCAGAGGTCATCAACGAAGGGGGGGGCGGAGAGCCCGTGTCATCCGCTCTACAGAAGTAACCCACCATCTGCCATATCCGACTCGCTCTGGGGCAGCTGAAGATGGCATGGTCAGTAGTCTCCTCCTCCTAGCCGCATAGAGAGCAGGTCGCTTGGATGGACAGTCCCCTTCCGGAGAGCAAAGAACAAGTAGAAAACAGTTCCTCACTAGCTTCCATATAAAAAGCTGAACCCTGGGATGGATGGGAAGCTTCCAAATCCACACTGCATCCACGAGCACAGGGACTGAGGCCTGTAAAACTTCATAAGGTCCCTAGTGGGGCCCTAGAAAGATAAGATTTTCGCCATAACCTGGAGTCAACTGAGTGGCCCGGGGTGAGCGGAATAGAAAGAATCCTGCGAGATAGCTCCTCACCAAATAAACGGGTCACTGTAGGTGTATACCAGAGGAGGATCCAGAGAGATAAGATCCTTAACCCTCATGCTGATAGGAGCATCAATACTAATAAAAGTAGGCCACCGAAAAAAAAAGGTCAGAAATCCAAGTATCTTGAATAACATCAATCGAGGAACCATCATCGATCATCCACAGCATGTTATTCAGAATAGTTGGGGCATACCGACAAAACTCCTTCCAAAAGAAGGAATACCCGGGAAGCCTGAAAGTCCATAGAGGGAGTCCAGTCTCCATATCTTGCTCGCATAAAAGAGCTCCATAGACATGAGGATTGAGAAGAAACCGAGAAGTATGCCTAGCAATGAAGCCTCTCTCCTAGCAATTAGAGACTGGATTCCAAGACCACCTTCTTGGATTGGTATGCAGACCATATACCATGTCAGAAGATGAATACCATAGCCATCTGCATAAGGCCCATAGAAAGTCCCTGAAGCATCTCTCTATTCTCCTCAGACAAGTAATCGGGATGGTAGCATTAGATAGAGATGCAAAGGAAGAGAAGTAAGAACCGAGCGAATAAGAGTGATCCTACCATCATAGATAATCCAGTGACCTGCCAGCCATCAATGCGCTTCCGAACCCGATGCTCAATATCATAATAGTCAGTACAGCGAGGTCGTCGAACCGTAATAGGGATCCCCAAGTACAAAAGCCGATCAGCCTGACTAGAGATGCCCAATGAATGCAGTATGGCTTCTCTGTTAATTCTGGTGGCCTTCGGACTAAAACAGATAGTACACTTAAGCAAATTAACCTTCTGATCCGAAGCCTGACAATAGTACTGAATAATAGAAGCACAAGTAGTCACATTACGAATAGAAGCCTGGCCCAGAAGAATGCAGTCATTAGCAAATAGAAGATGGAGACCGAAGGCCCCAAGGGGCCAGCCATAAAGGGGCGATGCGATGATCCTGCTGAGCCTGATGGAATGCTCGAGATAGATCGTCCACATCCAGGATAAACAACAAAGGGGATAATGGCACCCCTGATAGCCCTAAAGCAGAGAAGAAAAACTTGATTTGACTGCCATTAATACTCAGAGAAAAAGATGGCCTCTGAATGTATGCCATAATCTACCCAATAAACAGGTCATCAAAACCGAATTCCTAAAGAGTTCGGTGTAAAAAGGCCCAGCTCGGTCTATCATAAGCTCTCTCCATATTAAGCTTAACAGCCATAAGACACCGCCTAGCAGGAGCTCTCTAGAGATCATGCATAAATTTCTGAATAATAAGGACGTTATCCGAAATGCTGCGCCCTCTAATAAAAGTCCCTGTTCAGCAAAAATAAGACGAGAAATACCTCACGGAAGCGGGAAGCTAAGAGCTGTGCATAGACCTTATACATAGTAGTGCAAAGACTGATGGACCAATAATGTTGGGGGATAGAAGTATCAGGACACTTAGGCACAAGAGTATAAGAATCCGATTCCAGTCAATCGGAATGGATTTGGACTGAAAGACACTATGAATGGCCTATACCACCTCCTACCAACAATATCCCAATAGTGGCGGAAGAAGAAAGGCAAAAACCCGTCAAGCCCAGGGGCCTTGTCAGGGCCGAGTTCCCAAAGAGCCAAGCGAATCTCCTCCGTAGTGATTGGCCTAATAAGAAAGTCATTCTCCGTGTAGAGACCTTCTGGATGTAGGGACCTAAAAAACTGGAGCCCCATCGCCAGTCTGCTTAGTCCATTTGAACTGTAAGAAGTGAAATAATTAGTCCGAATGACTCGAATATCCTCCTAATACTGTCCATCCTCGTCAACTAATCGCCGAATCCTGTTGGTATTCCGATTCTCGTTCCGAATCCACTGGATCCTGACCTCTGCCTCAATAGGTCTCCTGCTGCTGAAGAAAAGAGTGATGAAGAGCAAGTTTCACTCGGAGAGTCAGCCTTCTTGATCCTTGTGGTCTGAAGGGTACTTATGTCAACTTCGACCTGCTAACTTTCTTAACCAGGTTCCCAACTTTCAGTCTATTCCATTTGAGAGCCGATATCTAGCAAATTCAAGACGCCTAGATAATCGATAAATAGCATTACCTCTCACATGTAGATGCCAAACCTGGGAGATGATGGACCGGGCTGAGAAATAGAAGTCCAAAACTGCTCGAATCTGAACTGTCTAACTACTAAGTCTCAACCTTCGTAGATATCAGAATGGGACAGTGATCGAAGGCGATCCTAGAAAGGTGAGTAACCGCAGCAAAGGGTACTCTTGAGCCAATTTGCAATGGCCATAGCTCTATCTAATCTCTCCCAGACACGAGCAGAACCCTGATGGTTATTACACCAAGTGAATTGGGGACCCAAAAACCCCAAATCCAACAGACCAGCAGAATCGATGAAGGTCCTGAACTCTGAAATTTTCGCTAAGCCAATAACCCGACTGCCACCTTTCTTTTCAATAGACCCGATGATACAATTGAAATCACCAGCAATAATGGATGGAAGACACTGGGCAAGGAGGAAAGTATCTCAATCATAAGGAGACGTCTCTTCCGAAAATCAGTGCTAACATAAACACCCAAGAGAAGCCAGGGGTCAGAAGACCCTCGGATATGACAAGGGCAATCTGCTGACTGCACTGATGAAACACATCAACCCTAACAGAGCCTCTGCGCCAAATAGCCAAAATGCCACCTGATAGCCCCACTGACTCCACAGCATAAGAAGACCAAGATCTATCAATCTGTCTCCTAAACCAGACCAGGTTATCTCCCGATAAACGGGTTTCCAAAAGAACACAGATATCAAAATTGTGTAATTGCAACAATCTCCCAAAAGAGGATCGAAACGAAGGTTTTCGGGCTTCTTTGACATTCCAGATTAAAATCTTCATTTACCAGTTGTAAGAAGCTGGTACCCAACCTAGTCCTCCACCATATCGTTCTTCGAAAGGCACCCACTGGGTAGGGTGCCACCCTTAGTGTTCTGTAAAGAACAAACCAATTGAGTTGCAACCCATCACTAGCACCATCAACCTGAGGGGACACAGCAGAGCACGATGGAACGTTGTCTAGCACTCGGATTGCCTCCTTTAGGCATGAGACAACCAACTCGTGCCTACCACTCTCCATCACTGTAGGCTGGACCATCTCCCCATCATGAGCTAAACTCTGGCTACAGGAAGGCTGGCCACACCGGCCAACCAGGACAGCAGGACCCTCGGCTGAAGTTGGAGATAATGTAGAAGAGCTTTTATCTAGTCTAGTTTTGGAACTAGAAACTATAGCTTTACCTTTTCTTTTTTCTATTTTGGAGACCGTTCGATGAGTCTGGATCTTCGCAGGCCTGGCTCGCTTTAAGGGACCCGGAAGACATCTCTGCTTTCCGTGGTCCTTCCAGCCAGTTGTCCGCCCCAAGAGTGGCGAAGGGGTTCTCTATAATTAGAGGCTGGGACAGTTTTAGCAGAGGGCCAGCACCACTATCTGAATCACTCAGGCCCCCTGATTCCCTCTCTGATACTCTTAAACCGGCACACAGCCCATTCACTGGCACAGAAGCAATACCATGATTCCCCTTCTTCAATTCACCCCCTGACCCTAAACATCAACCACATTAGCCGGAGCCTTGGAAGACTTGTGAAGACGCCGGCAAGCCAGCTTCACCGGAACCTACCAGCCCTCAGCCACTGGGCCCGTACGCGAAATACAGACTGGTTTAGATGATTCTGCTCGCGAACCGGGGCCGGCTGGAATAGTTTCAACATGAGTCTTCCTCTTTGGATCCGACAAATGGCACCGGAAGACTTCCACTATCGAATGGCTGCCATCCATGGGCCAAAGTTGGAGCCGGAGCAGATGTCACCGACTCGGGCAGGGGCGATGGCAAGCAGGAGCCGAAGAGATGCAACGACCCGCACTCGGAACAAATTTCCTCCATATGTTTGTAGGCAAATTGTTGCCAAAATGGAGAACGAATCCCCTGCACACGAGTACCCGGCCGAGAGGGTTCCTCAGATTAACTCGTGCGCACACACAAGCAAACCCTCCCATGTTCTTCGCCTGGGTAGCAGAGTCGGAGAAGAGAAACTGTCCCGTAGGCGAAAGGATAGCTCGAAGTATCTTTTCATTCCAGAATTCAAGGGCAATTGGGCAACCGTACCCAGAGGAGGGTAGAAGCGACGAATCCTCGCCAGAATGAACTCCAGCCTCTAACCCTCAGTGGCGATAAGTTGGCCATTAGCCACCCAAGTCGTCCCAGCACTATTTCTCTGGCTTGAGGATCAGCAAACCTGAATATGTGACACCGGAAAGCCAGACTGAGAGGAACAATGTCACCGGGGACTCCCGCACGTCGGAACTCCCTGATGATACCTCAGCTGGAACCTATGTGGAAGGTCCTAGCAAGGATGGCCCTCTGCTTCCAACTGTCGACTTCGTCTTCCAAAGCCTCAACTGGGACTTGGACTATCTCGGGAAATCGATCTTCCAGCTTCGCCACCACTTCCGGCGAGGGAGATGGAGAAACCCACACAAAGCCATTGTCCCCAGCCCTCATCCTAGATTCGGCCTTCCTTAGCTCCATCCGCAGCCATTGGAGTAGGGGGGACATTAGATGCCATGAGCCGAAGAGGACTGATCGCAGAAAACGGCGAAGTACGCCGAAGATCGACATAGACAACAACTGGAACACTAATCTTAAAGCACACCAGAGAGTGCTTTAAGAACCGGGCGCGATAAAACAACTGTAGCAACTTTTTGCACTTTTTCCCTTGAGGCTCTGCCATCATTAATTGGATTGCCTTTTGATGTTACTTTCACTGTATAAGGTATTTTGTTTCTAAACGTGCCTAGGACAGGGCCACCACCCCCTTCCCACTCCAAATGAGCAAGTTTGCTTAACTTTTTCAGATAACATATGTATAATTCCTAAATGACAAATATAACTCTAACATATTCTAGGAATGAAACAAGGCACTAATTTTCCTACCAGTTGCAAACGCCTTGGGTATCTTTACAGATATGTAGACAGAAAAATAAGCATTAATATGTGTGTACATATATATCATAGGACAGGATATGGAATTTTGACTATCAGAGATCCCATATCCCTACATGATCAATGTAGTGGCACATATTTAGTATCAGTATGTTGATATGGGATACTACATCAATATAATGTTTAGCAGCCATTTTGCAATCAGTTCACTATTTTAAGGAACCTAGAACATGACATGATGCCATGTTTGAGACTCACTGCATCGTACAACTTCCATATAACAGTACCAATAACACAAGTAGCATTTGAAGCACATGCACCATGTGCCACATGCTGTTTCCTGTTGTATGCACTTTGCAGCTTCTTAGTGTAGAACCACATGGAACCTGCTGAATGTGTTCTGCAATGCATATTTGATGGCACACATGTAGATGCAGCATTTTTCATCAGCTCAATTCATTCAATCATGTAAAGCATGTAGATCAAGCATGCTTTGTCATCCAATTGTCATTCATAAATGAATAACTCACCTAAATTAATGCATTCACCTGATCTTCATCATCAGGTGCTGCTAACAGAACTACCATTGCTACCCAATATAGTTAAGTCATAATAAATACTCAAACACGGTTACCTCAACTTCTGCACCTCGATGGTAGTCCATAGTTAAAGTTTCTGCTGTTCTTTTCCCTTCATCATAGCAACTCCTGACACCTATGAAAACCAAGCAATAACACTTACAACTTTTGACAGCACTTAAAAGATCACAAGGGAAATTTCAAGGAACAACTTGATATACATAGATATGCATCAATGGACATGAAGCTTACCTATAGGGTTGACATTGCCCCAATATGTCTCCTTTTGTGGGTGTTCAAGTGGATCACCATAGACCTCACTGGTACTCGTCAACAAGAAACGAGCCCCAATTCTCTTTGCCAATCCCAGCATATTCAGAGTCCCCATCACATTAGTCTTGTAATCATAGTTAAGAATTCAAACTTCCACCACATCAGACATCACATGATTCACAATAACCAGGTAGAGATCAAGGAACAATTATAAACCGAATCAGTGTTGCTCAATGAACTCCTAGCAAAATCACAAAATACTAACGAACAATCAAAACCCTGAAATTAAGAGAGAGATAAAAAAAAACTATTTTTCAAAATAGTCATAATTCATTTCATTTCCCAGAAAGATGCTTAATTCTAGTCTCCTGCCTGATTCTAATGACAAAATTTAGCATGATCCCAATTGGAGTCCAATCCCGTTTATCAAGATATGCTAAAATTCACCTAAACAAAACAAGATCTATTTCATCCAAGCAAAGAAAGGTAGAAATAAATTTGAGATTCGTAGGGGGGAAAAAAGGATATGATGGTCTTGATGGGATTATACTTGTAATGAACCGGCGAAGCAGGGCAAGCCAGATGGTAGATCTGGTCGACCTCGAGAAGGATGGGCTCGACGACATCGTGGCGGATGAGCTCGAATCTGGGATTGTGGAAGTGGTGCACGACGTTCTCCTTCCTCCCCGTGAAGAAATTATCGATGACGATGACGCTGTCCCCCCTGGCCAGCAGCTTGTCCACCAGGTGGCTCCCCACGAACCCCGCCCCGCCCGTCACGACGATCCTCAGCGGCGGCTTCCTCAGCCCCACCGGAACCCTCCTCCCGGCAGCGGAGGAGGGGAGGAGGAAGCGATGGGGTACATCGGACGTGGGGAAGAGGCGCTCGGAGGAGGAGAAGTAGGGGTGGAGGAGGAACAAGGAGGAGGCGAGAGCGGCGCCGATGAGGACGAAGAGGAGGCGCTGCTCGCGGAGGAGGTAGGAGGCGGCGGCGGAGGAGCGGGAGGCATGCTGCTTCGCGGCCTTGCCGGAGTAAGTCGGGGAGTGGCTCGGGATTGGCTGCTGCTGGCTCAGGCTGGACAACTTATGGAGCTGCTTCATGGCTCTCCGGGGAAGGTCCGACGGTGGATCCGGGTGGCGGATCGGAGTCTATGCTCGTCCCACCGTCACTCCACGCGCCGGCCAGAGGGAGAGAAACTGGGCGTGTTGTTTGTCTTTTAGGAAGTCAAGACGAGAGGCATTGCAGACTTGCAGTCGGCCGACGGTGCTTCGCGGAAGGGGCGCGTGGCCTGGCGTAAGAAAGGTAATTGGGCTAAAAGCCCACTAGAGAGCCCCATTTGGTATACCTTTGGGCCTTTTGAGCAGTCTCTCAACGAGTCCAAGAAACAAAGGACCAAGCAGAGCTTCCTATTAACCCACAATTTATCATTTATATATATATATATATATATATATATGCCCATGGCCGATCCTGAGCACTATAATTTTGAAATCAATTGCTAGATATATATAAATGAATATTTTCCAATGTTTATTATTATTATTATTATTATTATTAAAATATTAGAAAAGAACGAACAAATCTTTCACTTATAAATTGCAGATAGATTTTATGTCTCTCTTTTTTTTTTTTTTTTTGAAAAGGCGTTAAATATTGGCCAAAAAGAATATAAGCAAAATCATACCTAATAAGCATAGTAGCTGATGTTCAACATCATGTCTCTTTGCCATTGTAGACTATTGAATCTCATTTGAAACACAAATTATTAGCTAGCAACTTATTTTAACTCCAAATTTTAAGCATATAAGTTATTTTTTATTTACATTTAATTTATGGAAGAAAATTTTTTGAAAACCATCTGATTTGATGAATTTGGTGAAAATAATCTTTATATAATTTGATAGCATTATTGAAATCACCTGGCCGAACAACATCAAATTTGTCATGTGAGCCAGCTCATGCTGTTGGAAAGGACAGAGGTCCTAATGTTGGAAGTGCCCTAAAAACATTTTCAGACACCAGAGTGGCTCAGATTCCATGCCAAATAGAAAATATTGGGTGCATTTGAGGACATTGTATGGATGATCACCCATCACACTTGCATCATTATTTGCATACATAAGACCTGGCTCACGGAGATTTTTGCACACATAGGAAGAATGGGGCATAAGTAGCATACGACTATTCATACTTGAAGGTCAGTTTCAATGGCATGCATCAACCAAGCTCTACATATTCCTTTGGCCATATTCATAGGAGACCATGCTCTTGCATGCATATGCTGTTGATGGGTTGATGGTTAAGTCATATGCTGTGTAGGCATGTGTGGGGACTCATGTAACATAAAAGAATTATAAAAGGTTCACTTTTGTATTAAGCAATGTGTTGGATCTGAAGTCTACAATAGATATGTGTGATACATTGTAAAAGCTCTATGGTAAAAATCCATAGCCAATAAACTTTTTTTTTGTGATAAAAGAAGAGTTTTTTTTATAAAAACAATTAAATGAGTTCGATACCCTCATCAACAAATTAACAATGGTTGCAATTAATGTTAGAGATAATGAAAAGATCGCTATTTTATCATGTTTTATGCTAGATTTGTGGGATGGCTTGATTATAAATTTTAGTCACCAAACTAGCTAATCTTTAGAAAGAGTCTTTTGACTTTAGGTTATTTACTGAGGAAATTTATAGAAAAATAAATAATAGGCTTTCTAGCAATGTAATGGCTTTTTCTACTATAAAGCACAGTACATATTAATTATACTAGAATGCAAGAAAGTTATATGGTTGAAAATATTACTTGATGAATTATAATTAAATCAAGATATTATGGTTATTTATGTGATAGAGAGTATATTGCATTTGGTGAAGAAACTAGTAATTTACTTAAACACAAAGTATATTAATGTTCCATATCATTATATTCATGATGTTGTGGAAGATGAAGAGGTTTTATTGAAGAAGATTCGTATCAATGAAAATACTGCAAATATATTGACAAAGCCAATTATAAAATAATGTAGAGCTTCTTTTAAACTTAAATTAAGTTGCTTGAGATAATAGATTATGTAGGTAATTTCTTGGCTAAACTTTTTTTCTTAATTTTAAAACATGCCTTCAAGTGGAAGAATGTTGAGGTGGTGCATAATCAATGAAATCATACACCATGTGAACATATATGGGGACACACATAATTTAAGGAGCATAAAAGGTCCTTACATCTTTAAGGTTTTTACTTTTTTTTTAAAGATATGTGACGATGTCTACTTGTTGAGCTCTAAGACAATGAAAATTCTTATAGGCTAGTTGTATTCTTTTATGTCTATATTCTGTTTTTTTAGAAAAAAAAAAATAAAGACCTATGCTCATGGATATAGACATGAAGTTGAACCATATAATTTGCTTGTATATTTTTTCATTTCTGTACTACTGACTTTCAATTTTGCCAGTGAAAAGTTTCAACATATATGTAAATTAGGCATCATGCATAATGGAAAGAAGGAAAGGCAAAAGTCCTTTGTGGGTCCAAGTGAGAAAAACTAGCTTTCATATGCGACATTATGATCATGTGCCAAACTTGAACCTCAAACCTTATTGTACGACTGTCTCCAATGGCAACCTTTGTTTCAGAGGTGCAAGGTGCTAACTAGCTTATTCTTGTCTTGTGTCCTCCTTGCATTAAAGACGGTCAGAATAACTTAACATTAGAAAGCTAGCTAGCCTTTTGCTGTCTTGTTTCCTCCTTGCATTAAAGACAGTCAAAATATAACTTGACATTAGAAAGCAAGCCCTTTTATTTTTTGCGTAAGAAATTGGAAAGAGACTTTGATGGACGCTTCTTATCTCATCTTTCTCATCCTTTTGATAAGACCTAATTCAAAAGAGCTTGATGACAACCATCAAGATAAGAGATTGATCCAAAAATAAGAAACAAGAGATTGAAAGGAAAGTAAACCCAGGCAGGCTTTAATCATGGAAGAGTAGATAGGAATCTTTCAACACGTCCATACAACTACGAAATTCTTCAAAAAAAAAAAGAAAAAAAAAGTTTGGTAAGTACCAAATATATCATCATCATCATCATCTTATCTTCATCTTGCGGCTATAACAAAAAAAATTGAACGAAACAACAAACAATTTGACAATACCAAAAGATACAACAAAGATTTTAACCAATTCAACTTACCTAAGCCTTTTCTCAATTATATGGGATCGGCTACATGAATCTGCTTTCTTCACTCAGTTTTATTTAGAACCAAGTCGATATTTAAATTATAAATAATTATATTTTTTAATGACCTAGGTCGTTACAATATGGTATCAGAGCTATACACCAACCAGAAGTGCAGGATCTAAGTGCCACACAGGGCAAAGTGCTACATCCATGGGGGATGGGAGTCACATCTTAACTTGTGGGGGCCATCTCTAGATCCTTGCCTGCCTAATGGTTGCCCTTGGTGACGAGGACGTCACCTCTTTAAGGAGGGTAGATTGTGATGCCCTTCCCAATAGTCCCACATCCGAAAATTGAAAGTTGGTTGAGTGGTTTATATGTAGTAAAGCAAGAAAGACAAGGCACCAATTGGATCCCTTTTGGGCTGTGGTGGCCCAAGTTGGTGTGGACCTTGTCCGTATTGCTTTTTGTAACGGAACGGGTCCATGGGTGCTGCGGCCCTGGGCCCGGATTGTTTATGTTAATTTAAATTTATTTTATTTTTATTTTTATTATGAATTATTAAAATTAGTATAATTATATTTTATACTATTAAAATTTAGTGGAGGAATCGCTTTCTTTTTTCTTGTTTTTTTGTTGAAGAAAAGATAATTGGGAGTCTTGGGGAGGAGGGCATTCCACCATTCCAAGTCCAATCTTGATAAGAAAGCTACGAGGGCCTGTGGCAAAGAAGCATGGACAGTTTCACTGGCAAGACTGGCTATGATAAATTGTTGAGCAAAATGCATATATCGTCGATGGCTTTACAAAGGCACAAAGGTTAAACGAAACAACACAACCAATATTATAAGCTAGAATCCAACACAAAATTATTTATTTCCTATGGATTATTAATAGTATGACCATAAAAATCCAATAGCAGAAGTAATTTCGACAATATCAGCTGTCATGAAGTTATCTTATTTTTTGTTCTTATCAAGCGGCGATAAATTCGGAGGAAAATCGCCGTGGAGAAAATCAATTGGCTACTCTTCTTAATAGAAAAAGAAAAAACGCGGGAAAGGAGTGCAGAGAAGAAAAAAAAAAAATGCCGGATATCAACAAGAAACTGAATCGAAGGATTTTTTTTTTTTTAAAACGTAATCGAAATGAAGAAGAGTCCAAAGAGGAGTCGAAAATCCCTAATTGAATTGAAGAAGAGTACTCCGAGGAGGAGTCGAAAATCCCTCCCTCTATAAAATTTTTCCCCAGTTGAATAACTAAGGCCACTACTACGAATTAGTTGCCGATAGCTTTCTTCAAAGACCGGAACGGAGGCTGTGGCAGAAATCGCAAGCAAGCTGAGGTAGAGGCCAAATTCGGAAGATAGAAAGAAGTCAGAAAAAGCGAAGGCAGAATCGCATCATACGTACGGCTCAGAAAGAGGTAGACGAAGTAAAGATTTTCCTTAGTCGATCAATCTTTTTTTTTTTTTTTTGGATTTCTTTCTCTCTACTTTAATTGCCTGTTGGCCACCGAGAGACATCGCCGAAGAAGACAAGGTATAATAAGCCATAGAGTTTTTCTGTCTGCACTCTGCCGCGGCCCATCGGATTTCAAACCAACTTCGTTATTTGTTTCTTTTCTCTGCTTGCATTTTTTTTTTTTTTTTTTTCTTTCTTTCTTCTTCGTTGCGTTCTAATTTTTTTTTGTTTCTTTCCTCTTTAATTACTTGCGTTCTAATTTTTCTCTTTCAATACGCTCCTAATCAAAGAAATATAATACCACATAAACTTTATAATGCTTAAACCTCAAATTCATCCGCTGTCAATTTAGTTAGGGATGACAATTTTTTTGGCCGTTAACCAACAGATACCGTTTTTAAGGATCGAAGAATCTGTATAATGCGTAGATGGCCATTTATTGCTAAACAGGTTAACGAAATAAATTAATGAATAAGAGAATATGTCTGTCTATTAAAAAAAAAAAAAGACTACCAATAGGATAATAAATATTTGAATCATGAAAGAAATAGATTATAATATCTAAAAATAATAATTATAATATCAAAATAAAACCACGAATCCATTCCAAAAAAATTATAATATCAAAAAATTAGCCTCGCATCCATCCCAAGAAAAGAAAAGTTTAAAGAGCCTTAATTCGTCTGTGTCATACGTTTTGACCCCTCTTTTTTTCATTAATTGGATATTCTTAATTATCTTATCTCGTATATTTTATAAAGTCTTTGATATTTTAATAAAAGAGTTTTTTTTTTTTTTTTTTTGCAGTTTGGAGATAAACGATGGGCTCTTCTGAGATACCAGCAAAGAAGGTGAAGCATGCCAACATTGCAGTGAAGACACCATCGATGACCACGAAGAAGGTCCAAAGTAGCAGTAAAAGTAACAACAAGAATTGGTCTTGTATCCCCAGAAACCCTGAAGTGGGAAAAAGGCAACGTGCACAATTCTTGGAGACCTTAAAAGAGATGGCCATTCATGATCCAATCTTTTTAATGGAGAAGAATATCACTGATAGCGACACCAACAAACAACAAAATCGTCTGCTGATACCCTACAATGCCTTTAACTTGAAGAGCTCACCATTTTCCAAGTTGATCAATGATAATGAAAAAGAGGCTCTAGAAGAAGGAAAAGCTCTAAATATTAGCATTTTGGACCAATCCAAGAGGGTGTATTCTCTTACTCTCAAGTATCTCAGCATTAACAAGGCCTTTCGTATAATGGCCTTTCGTATAATTGGTACAGACTGGAGCAAGTTTATAAAGGCCAATAAATTACAGAAGGGTCAGAATCTAGAAATGTGGAGCTTTCAGCAAGAGATGGATGGGGCTCTTTGTTTCGCCATGCTCAATTATGATTCTCCAACACAAGATGTAATCGAGGCAGCAAAAATATTGTTCAACATAGCCAACCAAGCGAGGCTTAATAATATCCATTAATATTTATAGATGGACATTTTTTTTAAAAAAAATATATTGAATTCAAAATTCTTGCTTATTGTAGTTTTTTTTCCCCTAAACATTGATGTTAAACCTCTATTATTATATAGCATTATCATAAATTTTTGAGATATCATGTATTTTGTTTGTTATTTTTTTGAATAAATGAAAAGGCAAAAATCCTCAAATATTGCATTCAAATAGTATTGCACCCAAATGCATAAACGATAGTACTCATTCCAATCAATCCTAAGCGTTGTCTGCCACGTTGTTACTAGTTTTATATTTTGTAAATTTGGTCATGTTTGCAATAGCATTTCAAAAACATGTGAAATTGTCCAATTCTAGATAATAAAAAAATCTGGTAGTGTGAAATTCATGGAATCGAAAGAATTAACCCATAATTTATCATTATATATATATGCCCAAGGAAAACCGATCCAGAGCACTATAATTTTGAAATCAAAGCACTATAATTTTGAAATCAATTGCTAGATATATATAAATGAATATTTTTCAATGTTTATTTTTATTACTATTATTATTGATAAAATATTAGAAAAGAACGAACAAATCTTTCACTTATAAATTGCAGATAGATTTTGTCTTTTTTTTTTTTTTGAAAAGGCGCTGAATATCAGCCAAAAAGAATATAAGCAAAATCATACCTAACAAGCATCGTAGCTGATGTTCAACATTATGTCTCTTTGCCATTGTGGACTATTGAATCTCATTTGAAACACAAATTATTAGCTAGCAACTTCTTTTAACTCCAAATTTTAAGCATATAAGTTATTTTTGATTTACATTTAATTTATGGAAGAAAAAATTTTGAAACCCATCAGATTTGATGAATTTGGTGAAAATAATCTTTATATAATTTGATAGCATTATTGAAATCACCTGGCCGAACAACATCAAATTTGTCATGTGAGCCATCTCATGCTGTTGGAAAGGACAGAGGTCCTATAATGTTGGAAGTGCCCTAAAAATATTTTTAGACACCAGAGTGGCTCAGATTCCATGCCAAATAGAAAATATTGGGTGCATTTGAGGACATTCACTACAAGAAAATAAAATAATAGTGAGAAAAATTTTATCACTATTTCATCATAACTTGAATTTAGTGATGGATTAGTGACAAAAATCTCGACGGATTTGTGACGAAATATTTCGTCAAAAATTTGTGACGGAACATATTTTTCGTCACTAAATTGTGACGGATTAGTGACAAACTATCCGTCACTAAATTATGACGGATTAGTGATGAACTATCCATCACTCATTATTCTATCACAAATATTTTCATCATTATTCCATCACAATTTAGTAACGGATTGTTGACAAAAATTTAGTCACTAAAACTTCCGTGACTAGTCTGTCACGAATATTCCATCACAGTTTAGTTATAGATTATTGATGGAATGCATATCATCTGTCATCCGTTATTGTTCCATCACTAATCAATCACTAATATTTTCGTCACTAATCTGTCACTATTATTTCTATCAGAAATCTATCACTAATTCATCATTAACCTAATAAAATTTCATCAAATTTTTATTCTTATAAATTTACAATTATTTTTAAATTACAATATATTTAATGCATTCTAATGAAATTTTTAGATAAAAATTTAAATTTAATAATAAAAATATATTTCATAAAATAAGATAAATATATTTGCTGTATACATCAACAACACTAATATTTTTATAAATATATCTGTATATAATCTCTCCTCGTAGATTGCTAGGACGAGGAACAGCTTGGATGACTCTTTGTCCATGTAAGTTTCTTGGGGCCACGAGAGCACCTCTAACCACATATAGTTAACACCTGTAACCACACGGGCCGAAGAAGGGGTTTGGAAATAGTTTTCAACCAGCAATTGACGCGTTATAACCTCACTAGCTGTGTCATTGCCCCAAGTGCAAAGGTGCCAAGTGCCAACACCTTTCTCAACGACTCCATTTTATCTATTGAACCGCCTCTACAACGCTTTCCCCACAACCGATGTAGGACTAAAAGCGATTCAATCGTCAATCATCCCAACAATACGGTCCGTTCTTCTTCCAACGGATGGCTCACGTTCCAGTCCGGAGCTGTCTAGCGAAACCGACAACTGCACCGACGCTAACGCATGTGGATCTACGGTCGTTGGATTGGATTACGCTTCGGAGAACATCACCTCCTCCCTCTTCTCTGCTCTTTCTCGCGTTTATTTCAAAATTCCAACGGTTTCTTTGAATTAGTTGTTGACTTATCTATTGATCAATAATAATTTAAAATTTATTTAAAATATTTATTAATAATAAGAATTTGAAAAAGTAAGTGTTTTTGAAAATAAAATTTTTTATTGAATAAGTTAAAAACTTCAATCAAACATGAATCAATCTTTTCCCAAGAAGATATATTTTTTTCTAGGAAGATATGACAACCAAATTAATATTTTTTTTAAAAAAGGTATAGTAACCAAACATGATCCTAGAAAGAAAACCATGGGATGCGTGACATGCCACGCATCCACTGAAAATAAGGCCCCGTTGAACACTTTATTTCAATGGCATTTTTAAAAAATCATTCATCATTGTATTCATCTTTGAATTATAAGAGAATTCCAAAGCTGGTTATCTTTGTGAAGTTGCATGGTAAAATAGCCGTCGGGTCATTATGACAAAATAAAAATAAAAATAAGGGTATTGTTGGATAAGGTAGCTATATATATATATAATGACAAAAAAAAATAAAAATAACTTTGGAAGGATCGATCGCAAGGGGCGCCGGATATAGGCGAGGCTATGCAGCCGAAGGGACAAGTCAATTGGTGCAAACGTGCGTGGGCTAGGGTAGGCGCACGGGCAGGCCGAGAAGCAGATGCATACAAGAGAATTAAAATATAGCAACGCCCAAATGCATCGCTAATGCATCACTAAATATGCTATTGCAACGCATTAGTGATGCAATGACGGCATCGCTACGATGATCGTCGCAATCTCACTTTATTGCAATTGCGTCGCTTAACAGTGACTCTCTGCGACGTACCAAATGCGTCGCAATATATTGCGACGCCACTAAATGCGTTGCAATATTGCGACGCATCCTAAATGCGTCGATAATTTTAAAATTAATTTTTAAAAATATTTACAACGAAAAACCTCGTTGCAATTGAGTCGCTAATTTATTTATTTATTTTTTTAAAAAAATTAATTAGCGACGCATTAGCGACTGAAATTACATCGCTAATATTTCTAAAATATTATTATTAAATATTGCAACGCATTCAATTGTATCGCAATATTACGATGCATTTAGTTGCGTCGCAATATTTAATAATAATATTTTAGATATATTAGCGATGCAATTGAGTCGCTAATGCGTCGCTAATTAAATTTTTTTAAAATATTACGATGCCAGGTCATTGCATCATAATATTTAATAATAATATTTTAAAAATATTAGCGATGCAATTTTAATCGCTAATGCGTCGCTAATTATTTTTTTTAAAAATAAAATATTAAAAATTAAAACGGTTAATATAATTTCATTACATTAAAATATTGATCGAAACATTCATTACTCATATTGATCCAAACATTCATCATTCAATTTCTAAAAATAATTAATATATTAAAATTTTGAAGTTTTCATGTACAAAATATAAAAGTAAAGAAAAAAATACATCAAGAATGCACGATCACGTGGAGGCTGAAACCCTGCGATATATGGCTAACCATATCCTGCAACTGACGCATCTGCTCTCACACGTCTGCAAGCTCCTACTGAAGGCCTCCCGTACGCTGCTCGAACTCGTGCTCAACCTCCTGCCGAACCTCCTGCTGAACGTCCTGTCGAACCTCCTGACGAACCTCCTCCGTGATAGATCACCGAATGTCGTCTACACGCTCGGCAGGAATATCGCCAAAATATCGCGAGCTGAAGGCTTGATGGGGAAAATATGCAAAGCTCTAGTGCCCATACCATAGACCCTGCGGTCTCGCGGCTGGGCACCAACAGCCTCCAAAAACATACGTCAACTCTCCTCTGCTGAGAGTTCACGGGCGTCCCCCCATCAGTGGAGTCGACCTACGATGCGTGGGAGTAAAGCTCCTCGACTCGTGTCTTTGAATTATAAAATCAACAATAAATGAATCAATAAATTTCTCTAAATAAAATTTTAGAAATTAAATAGATACAACATAAAGCTTCTTACCGCAACCTCCCGTGATTGTGTATCGACCCAGGAACCGTCCCTCCTGGTGTGTGTCGCCCTGAATAGACGAAACTCACCAGGATCTCCGCCCTCCTGCTCAGACTATAACAATAGAAAAATTGATATTAATGTAAGTATTTGTAAATAGCTAAATTAGTAATTAAATTATTTATGTTTTCTTACCATACGACGTCTGTGCTCCTGAATCGAAATGGAGCCCGAAGTGTGGCGGGAGAGACCCATACCAGGACTGCCCCTCTCGGATCGACGGTTTGTGCTGGCTGATGCGGACCTACTGCGCCAGCCATTAGACTGCCAGACCTGCTGCCACTTGTGCCAAATACCCTTTAG
>UESW01001826.1:134457-208970 GCA_900491605.1 Calamus simplicifolius | reverse complement strand
GTGTGGAGATCCGAACTCTCCATCTCCAAAGCTCATGTGATCTGATGCAGCAGGGCTACGTCCCTGCTCACTCCGTATGTCGTCGGTAGATCTACCTCTGCCCGTCATACTGAAAATACTAAAGATTCATGCAATTAAATTACGATTAATGATTGACTATGTAAAAATTTAACACTTATAAAATAAATTGAATTTAAAAAACCTCTATGTTTAATCGGTGTCATTTGTTTCGTGAAATGTTGGTTCAACATCCGATGCCGTATCGGACTGCGATTCAGTTTCATTATCATCGGAAGGAAACCGAACATTTGCATCCGCAATTTCTTGGACATCACCATTTGGATCTCTAAGTGATGTTTCAGGAGCCCTTGTGTCGTCCTCAATTGCATGCATTTCCATCTCATCCTCTTGAAATGCAGGGCACTCGGCTGATTGACTTGATGAACTCTCCTCTAATACGATTGTTGAACGTGGGACGATTTTAGAAACAGCCCACCAATCTCGCTTGTCGTTGCGCAAACTTGGATATCCGCAGTAAAACACTTGCTGAGCTTGGGATGCAAGGATGAATGGGTCATATTTCTGCAATCTTCGTCGATGGTTCACTTCAACCAAATTGTAGTCGTTATGAACCCTTTTGCCCACAGGAACTGTCGGATCGAACCAATCGCAACGAAACAATACGGTTCGTTTCATAGGCCAACCGGGATATTCAACTTCAACCACCTCTACTAACTTTCCGTAATAATCCTGCATATTTGCTCCAACACTTTCTCCTTTAACACACACGCCCCAGTTCTGCGTGCCTCTTGAAGCTGCTAATCGTTCAATCTGAAATTTGTACCCATTAACAAAATAGCCAGTAGAGGTTGTTACGGTCTTCAATGGCCATTGCGATAGACATTTAATGAAAATATTGTCGGTTGTGGACCATGGACCGTTTACCTATAAATTAATAAGCTATTCACAACCAATTCAAAAAATAAAAGCCATTATTGAAATTGATTGAGTGATACTACTCACAAATTCATAAAACCAGTAAGCGAACTCCGTTTCTAACTTCTCCAATTGCAACTTGACTGATGTCGGGATTCATCTGTCGTTGTCTATCACAATACATCCTTATGGGATGATAAGGATTAAAACTTATGTTAGCAATTAATATTATGGTATATTGTAATTTAAATTAGAAGTTTCCAATTAAGCATTGAAGTATACACTTACTCAATATATGGATCGACTTCTCTACAGTTCATTAGGATGTAATAATGTGCTGCATTATACTCCATATCGCTAAGATTTCTTGACTTCTGCCCCCAAATGAACGGCCGATACCTTTAAAAATTGATATTCTACCGTCATTAGGTTCTCCTTCGTCCACACATACGTCATCGTTACGACCAAGATTTTGGCTCCTCGTGTGGACGTGACCCTCAAAGTAATGCGAGGCAAAAGCTGAAACTTCTTCGACCAAGTGTGCATTGCATATAGAACCTTCAACCCTTGCCTTATTACGCACATTATTTTTTAACTTCTTAAGGTACCTATATGTAAAGTTGAGACAAAAAATTAACCAATTTTCTCGCAATGAAATAATATTTGAAATGTCAACATGTCTTAATGATGTATATATTTACCTCTCGAAAGGATACATCCAGCGATACTGCACGGGACCAGCTATGCTCGCTTCGTATGGCAAGTGAACCGGTAAATGCTCCATTGAGTCAAAAAAACTGGGAGGAAATATTCGCTCCAGCTTGCATAAAATAATTGGAATTTCCTCCTCAAGCCTTGCCATGGATGCAGAAGTAATGACTGCGGCAGATAACTCCTTGAAGAACAAGCTGAGCTCCGTCAATGCCTTCCAGACATGTTGCGGAAGCAACTCACGAAAAGCTATAGGCAATAACCGTTGCATGAAAACATGGCAGTCGTGACTCTTCATGCCGAACAACTTGAGCTTATGCATGTCCACACACCTACCGATATTTGAGGCATAACCATCTGGAAATTTTAACCCTCTAAGCCAGTTACATAAAACTTCTCGTGAATTTCTGTCAAGAGTGTAACAGGCTTTAGGATAGGTCCCGTCGGCACTCCTCCTCAAATCACCTCTTCTGCAATACTGATTAAGTTCTTCTCTTGACTTTGCAGTGTCTTTGGTTTTTCCCGGGATGTTTAGCACCGTGTTAAATATGTTATCAAAGAAATTTTTCTCGATATGCATAACATCCAAGTTGTGCCGGATGAGATTTGTGCTCCAATAAGGCAAATCCCAAAATATACTCCGCTTCTTCCAGTTATGTTCTTTACATATACGGCCATTTATTCTATCTGCATCTGGTTCCCAAGCATACCTCAACCCCAAATGCTCTATAGTATCAAATATATCCGTGCCGGACCTAACCGGTTCGGCAAATTTTGTGACTGCTTTGTTCTTCCGGAAGGCGATCAAGTTACGCCTGTAAGGATGATTTGGGGGCAAGAACTTCCTATGATTATCAAACCATGACTGCTTACCACTCTTCTGCAATGTAAATGCATCCGAATCATACATGCAATGAGGGCATGCCAGACGTCCAGCAGTGCTCCAACCAGACAACATTGCATATGCCGGGAAGTCACTTATTGTCCACATCAAAGCAGCTCTCATGATGAAATTCTGTTTCATAGAAATGTCGTAGGCTACGACTCCTGTTTCCCACAACATTTTCAATTCGGCCACCAACGGTTGCAGGAAGACATCAATCTTTTCCTTTGGATTTGATGGTCCTGGAACCAAAACTGTCAAAAACATTGCAGTATCTTTCATGCACTTCCATGGAGGAAGGTTATATACAGTCAGTATCACAGGCCAACATGAATACTGTTGCCCCGCTTGACCAAATGGTTGGAAGCCATCGGTACAAAGACCTAATCTCACATTCCTTATATCTTCAGCGAAATCAGGATGATTTTCATTGAAATGCTTCCAAGCTTTTGAATCTGATGGATGCCGCATTTCATCCTCTTTAGATTCATGTTCGGCATGCCATCTCATATCAGCAGCTGTAGCCTCAGATCTGTATAATCTCTGCAGGCGTGGAGTAAGAGGAAAGTAATGCATCCTCTTGTAAGGCACACTTTTCCTCCTACTTGTACTAGCTCCCCCTTCGCCGTTTTTGTACCTCGATTGCCCACAAATCTTACACCATCTCAGCTCTGAGTCTTCACCCCAATATATCATACAATTGTTCAAGCAACAATCGATCTTATTAACTGGGAGCCCAAGCCCACGCAACAACTTCTTCGTTGAGTAAAAACTGTCTGCTACAACATTATCATTTGGCAAAATTTCTTTGATTAACCCAGCTACAGAATTGAACGCCTTTTCTGATAATCGATGTTCTGCCTTAATATTCAACAACCGAGCAGCCGTAGACAACTGGGAATGACCCTCACAACCAGGATACAATTCTTGATTTGCAGCACGCAACATATCATAAAATTGCTGTGCATCTGGATTTGGTTCTTCCATAAATGTATTCTGATTGAATTCATTACCCGATGCATTCATCACCATTTCTTCATATGTGTTTAAATTCACAAATGGTTCATCTACGGGAATTGACACTTGTTGGCTTGTAACAGCTGCTGGAATTTCCTCTGGTTCACCATGACAGTACCAAACATCGTAATCAGGAACAAACCCCTTTTTACACAAATGCACCTTAACAGTTTCAACATCTCTGTAGGCTTTATTCTGACACCTGTGGAAGTTGCATGGGCACCTAATCCTAGGCCCATCCATCCATTCAGGTTGGCTACATGCAAATGCGATAAATTCTTCCAATCCATTCAGAAAATCTGGATTAAGCAAGCCATCTTTTATCCTTGCATACATCCACGAGCGAGCCCCGCTCATTTTTGACCGACTTATACAATTTCTGGTAAACCATTAAAGGAAACCACAATATAAAACTATATTAGCATTACTAAATATATAACTAAATTATTTTTTTACACAACTAAGGTTAATAACAACCATTTAAATCATTTATAACTAAACCAATTTTTTTTACACAACTAAGGTCCCTACCCTGCAAGGCGGGCCACGGCTACGATCCTTGCGTGCTAGCAAGGACCGAGGCACAGGTTCATGCCAGGCTAATGCTAGGGCTTGAGTTCGGGTCGGGCCGCAAGGCGGTCCGTTCAATCATGAGACTTCACAAGCATTCAAGTGTCCTAAATTAATTCCACCTTCACTCCATGTCTAAAAGGTAAGGCCCTATCCCATTCAAGAATATTTTTTGTGATATGTTATTCTGCTATTAATTATCATCGATCGGTTACGTTGAAATTTCAGCAGCATTTTCCCATATGTTCTCCTAAATGTGTGGCATATATGCCACACTAGGAGAACGTATGAGCAAATACAAACCGCAATCTCAACCAACGATGATTAATAGCAGACTAACATATAAAAAAATATTCTCAAACTGTCCACCAGGACAATTTGAGAATTTGCAAGACTAAGTCTTACAAATTCTCAAACGGGTCTAAAGGTTATAGTGCTGTGATTAATAATATGGAAATCCGAAGACAATCGAACTTATGCTTGTTATTCAGAAATTCTTATCAATTCCGTATATAAACTCATTACGTAATTGTTTGTGAAGACTAAAATATAAATCATTGAAACTACTAATTGTTGCTGAAAATTAAATAAACTACAACAAGATGTTCATTTTAGCATTACATAATTTAATGCATCATTCAATTTGAAGCAGGATATAAATTATTATTATTTTATACCATAATTAATTATTATTATTTATATTATAATATTACAAATTAATACCGCCCCTAATTTTTTTTTTTGGTGGGCTGGCCACAGGCCACCGTGGCCAGGCCATAGACGGCCACGACCGTGGCCGTGGCCGGAGAAGACGGGGGGGGGGGGTTTCCCTGTTAAATTTTTTTGTGGCCAGGCCACGGCCGACCACGGCAGCGACCGTGGCCGGAGAAGATGGGAGGGGGGTTTCCCCGTTAAATTTTTTTTTTCCGTGGACTGGCCACTGTGGCCAGGCCATGACCGGCCACGGCCGCGGCCGTGGATGGAGAAGACTGGAGGGGGGGGTTTGCCACTGTGGCCAGGCCACGGCTGGCCACGGTCGCAGCCGTGGCCGGAGAAGATGGGAGGGGGGGTTTCCCCCCTGTTAATTTTTTTTCCCGTGGCCTGGCCACTGTGGCCAGGCCATGACCGGCCATGGCCGGAGAAGACGGGAGGGGGGGTTTCCCCCTGTTAATTTTTTTTTTCATGACCTGGCCACTGTGGCCAGGCCACGGCCGGCCACGATCGCAGCCGTGGCCGAAGAAGATGGGAGGGGGGGGGGTTTCCCCCTTGTTAATTCTTTTTTCGGAGAAGACGGGAGGGGAGGCGAAACCCCCTGTTAAATTTTTTTTTTCGTGGCTTGGCCACTATGGCCAGGCCACGGCCGGCCACGGTCGCAGCCGTGGCCGTCGTCTCTGGCCACGGCCAGCCATGGCCTGAGACGACGGCCACGGCATCGCCGTGGCCGTGGCCTAAGGCTACGGGAGGGCGGGGGGCTGCCGCCGGTGGTTCCTAGCGCCGGGGGAGAGTGGGAGGGGGGAGCGGAGGAGGGGACGACGGCGGAGTAGGGTTAGAAGAAAAAGAAGAAGAGACAGGGGGGCCGGGAGCGACTAAGATTATATATTAGGGATTAGTGACGTAATTTTGCGTCGCTAATCCCTCGCTATTTTTTTTATAATTTATTTTGGATTAGCGATGCAATTATGCGTCGCTAACCCGTCGCTAATTTGGCCTTTTTATTATTTTCTTGGAAAATTAGTAATGCAATTATTTGCGTCGCTAATGAGTCGCTAATTTGGCGGCAATGACCGGCGGAAAATTTTTTTATTTTCCAGAAAATGCATCGCAATATTTTTATTTTATAATTATATTTGATAAAAATTATTTTTTCTAAAAATAATGCGACGCATCTGGTTGCGTTACAATGTTTTATTTTTAAATTTTTTATAACATTTATTTTTTTAAAAATATTGCAATGCAATAAATGCATTGCAAAATTAAATTATTTTTTTTAATTTTCTGGTTTATTGCGTCGCTAATGTCGCTATTTAACGGAATTTAATTTTTTAAAAATTTGCGACGCACTGATTTGCATCGCAATATTTTTATTTGATAATTATATTTGATAAAAATTATTTTTTCTGAAAATAATTGCGACGCATATGGTTGCATCGCAATGTTTTATTTTTAATTTTTTATAACATTTATTTTTTTAAAAAAATATTATGACGCAACAGATGCGTTGCAAAATTAAAAATTATTTTTTTAAACTTTTCTAGCTTATTGCGTCGCTAATGAGTCGCTATTTAACGTAATCTAATTTTTTAAAAATTTGCGACGCAACGAGTTGCGTCGCAATATTTTTATTCGATAATTATATTTGATAAAAATTATCTTTTATAAAAATAATTGCGACACATATGGTTGCATCGCAATGTTTTATTTTTAATTTTTTTATAACATTTATTTTTAAAAAAATATTGCGACGCAATAAATGCATCGCAAAATTATAAATTATTTTTTTAATTTTTTGGTTTATTGCATCGCTAATGCGTCACTATTTAATATAATTTAATTTTTTAAAAAATTTGCGATGCACTGATTTGCGTCGCAATATTTTATTTGATAATTATATTTGATAAAATTATTTTTTCTGATTTGCGTCGCAACCACGATCCGACGTAGCAATCGATCGAAGCCATGATCGATCCGTCGGCGACGATCGATCTCGGACCGTCGCGATCGATCCGATCGCGATGATCCGACGGTTGCGATCGATCGAAGCCATGATCGATCTCGATCGGCGATGACAGATCTCGAACCGTCGCGATCGATCCGATCGGCAACGACCCGACGGTTGCGATCGATCGAAGCTATGATCGATCCCGGTCGGCGACGATCGATCTCGGACCGTCCTGATCAATGCGATCGGCGACGATCCGACGGTTGCGATCGATCGAAGCCATGATCGATCTCGGTCGGCGACGACCGATCTCGGACCGTCGCGATCGATCCGATCGGCGACGATCCGACGGTTGCGATCGATCGAAGCCACGATCGATCCTGGTCGGCGATGTCCGAACTCGGACCATCGCGATCGATCCGATCGGCGACGACCCGACGGTTGCGATCGATCGAAGCCATGATCGATCTCGGTCGACGATGACCGATCTTGGACCGTTGCGATCGATCCGATCGGCGATGACCCGACGGTTGCGATCGATCGAAGCCATGATCGATCCCGGTCGACGACGATCGATCTCGGACCGTTGCGATCGATCCGATCGGCGACGACCCGACGGTTGCGATCGATTGAAGCCATGATCGATCCTAGTCGGCGACAACCGATCTCGGACCATTGCGATCGATCCGATAGGCGACGATCCGACGGTTGCGATCGATCGAAGCCATGATCGATCCCGGTCGGCGACGACCGATCTCGGACCGTTGCGATCGATCCGATCGGCGACGACCCGACCGTTGCGATCGATCGAAGCCATGATCGATCCCGGTCGGCGACGGCCGATCTCGGACCGTCGCGATCGATCCGATCGGCGACGATCCGATGGTTGCGATCGATCGAAGCCATGATCGATCTCGGTCGGCGACGACCGATCTCGGACCATCGCGATCGATCCGATCGGCGACGATCTGACGGTTGCGATCGATCGAAGCCATGATCGATCCCGGTCGGCGACGACCGATCTCGAACCGTCGCGATCAATCCGATCAGTGACGACCCGACAGTTGCGATCAATCGAAGCCATAATCGATCCCGGTCGGCGACCACCGATCTCGGACCTTTGCGATCGATCCGATCGGCAATGATCGACGGTTGCGATCGATCGAAGCCATGATTGATCCCGATCGGCAATGACCGATCTCGGACCATTGTGATCGATCCGATCGGTGACGATCCGACGGTTGCGATCGATCGAAGCCATGATCGATCCCGGTCGGCAACAACCGATCTTGGACCGTCGCGATCGATCCGATCGGCGATGACCCGACGGTTGCGATCGATCGAAGCCATGATCGATCCTGGTCGGCGACGACCGATCTCGGACCGTCACGATCGATCCAATCGGCGACGATCCGACGGTTGCGATCGATCGAAGCCTTGATCGATCTCGATCGGCGACGACCGATCTCGGACCATCGCGATCGATCCGATCGGCGATGATCCGACGGTTGCCATCGATCGAAGCCATGATCGATCCCGGTCGACGATGATCGATCTTGGACCGTCGCGATCGATCCGATCGGCGATGACCCAACGGTTGCGATCGATCGAAGTCATGATCGATCCCGGTCGGTGACGACCGATCTCGGACCGTCGCGATCGATGCGATCGGCGATGATCCGACGGTTGCGATCGATCGAAGCCATGATCGATCCCGTCGGCGACGACCGATCTCGGACCGTCGCGATCGATCGATCGGCGATGATCCGATGGTTGCGATCGATCGAAGCCATGATTGATCCCGTCGGCGATGACCGATCTCGGACCATCGCGATCGATCCGATCGGCGATGACCCGATGGTTGTGATCGATCGAAGCCATGATCGATCCCGGTCGGTGACGACCGATCTCGGACCGTTGCGATCGATCCGATCGGCAATGATCCGACGGTTGCGATCGATCGAAGCCATGATCGATCCCGGTCGACGACGATCGATCTCGGACCGTTGCGATCGATCCGATCGGCGATGACCCGACGGTTGCGATCGATCGAAGCCATGATCGATCCCGATCGGCGACGACCGATCGTGGACCATCGCGATCGATCCGATCGGCGACGACCCGACGGTTGCGATCGATCGAAGCCATGATCGATCCCGATCGACGACGATCGATCTCGGACCGTTGCGCTTGATCCGATCGGCGACGACCCGATGGTTGCGATCGATCGAAGCCATGATCGATCCCGGTCGGCGACGACTGATCTCGGACCGTCGCGATCGATCCGATCGGCGACGACCCGACGGTTGCGATCGATCGAAGCCATGATCGATCCCGATCGGCGACGACCGATCTCGGACCGTTGCGATCGATCCGATCGGCGACGATCCGACGGTTGCGATCGATCCAAGCCATGATCGATCCCGGTCAGCGATGACCGATCTCGGACCGTCATGATCGATCCGATCGGCGACGACCCGACGGTTGCGATCGATCGAAGCCATGATCGATCCCGATCGGCGACGACCGATCTCGGACCATCGTGATCGATCCGATCGGCGACGATCCGATGGTTGTGATGGATCGAAGCCATGATCGATCTCGGTCAGCGACGACCGATCTCGAACCGTGATCGATCCGATTGGCGACGATACGATGGTTGCGATCGATCGAAGCCATGATCGATCCCGGTCGGCGATGACCGATCTCGGACCGTCGCGATCGATCCGATCGGCGACGACCCGACGGTTGCGATCGATCGAAGCCATGATCGATCCCGGTCGGCGATGACCGATCTCGGACCGTTGCGATCGATCCGATCGGTGACGATCCAACGGTTGTGATCGATCGAAGCCATGATCGATCCTGGTCGGCGACGACCGATCTCGGACCGTTGCGATCGATCCGATCGGCGACGATCCGACGGTTGCGATCGATCCAAGCCATGATCGATCCCGATCGGCGATGATCCGATGGTTGCGATCGATCGAAGCCATGATCGATCCCGGTCGGCGACGACCGATCTTGGACCGTCACGATCGATCCGATCGGCGAGGACCCGACGGTTGCGATCGATCGAAGCCATGATCGATCCCGGTCGGTGACGACCGATCTCGGACCGTCGCGATTGATCCGATCATCGACGATCCGACGGTTGCGATCGATCGAAGCCATGATCGATCTCGGTTGGCGACGACCGATCTCGGACCGTCGCAATCGATCCGATCGGCGACGATCCGACGGTTGCGATCGATCGAAGCCATGATCGATCCGGTCGGCGACGACCGATCTCGGACCGTCACGATCGATTCGATCGGCGACGACCCGACGGTTGCGATCAATCGAAGCCATGATCGATCTCGGGCGGCGACGACCGATCTCGGACCGCTGCGATCGATCCGATCGGCGATGATCCAACGGCTGCGATCGATCGAAGCCATGATCGATCCCGATCGACGATGATCGATCTCGGACCGTTGCGATCGATCCTATCGGCGACGATCCGACAGTTGCGATCGATCGAAGCCATGATCGATCCCGGTCGGCGATGACCGATCTCGGACCGTCGCGATCGAACCGATCGGCGATGATCCGACGGCTGCGATCGATCCCGGTCGGCGATGATCGATTCGATGCATGTACCAAAATTAATTTTTTTAAAAAACATTGCGATGCATTTCATTGCGTCGCAATGTTTTATTTTTACTTTTTTTATCTTTTAATTATATTTTATAAAATTTTTTTTAAAAAAACTCTGTGACGCATTATTTGCATCGCTAAATTAAAAAATTAATTTTTTAATTTTCTAATTTATTGCGTCGCTAATGCGTAACTATTTAACATAATAATTTTTTTAAAATATCGCGATGCACTGAAGTGCATCGCGATATTTTATTTCATAATTCTTTTTAATATTTTTATAAAATTTATTTTTTTAAAAAAATATTGATGCAATACTTGAGTCGCTAAATAAAAAATTATTTTTATTAATTTACTGTTATATTGTGTCTCTATTGCGTCACTATTTAACATAATTAATTTTTTTAAAAACATTGCGACGCACTGAGTTGCGTCGCAATATTTTTTTCATAATTATATTTTATAAAAATTAATTTTATTTAAAATAATTGCGATGCAATTAGTGCGTCGCTAAATAAAAAATATTTTTTTTTTTCTGGTTTATTGCGTCACTATTTAACATAATTTAATTTTTTAAAAAATTTACGACACACTGAGTTGAGTCGTAATATTTTTATTTATAATTATATTTTATAATAATTAAATTTAAAAATATTGCGATGCATTACTTGCATCGCTAAATTAAAAAATAATTTTTTTGATTTTCTGGTTTATTGAGTCGCTAATGCGTCGCTAATTGCGTCGCAATGTTTTGTTGTCGCGGAGGCGTCGCAATGTGGTCGCAATTTAGTGACGCAAAAATGCGTCGCTAAATTTGCATTGCTATTTCAGTATTTTCTTGTAGTGGTGCTGGAAGGTGCATGCGCACTCAGGTCAATGGATCATTCCAAGATTTGCGGTGAAAATCATAGGGCAGAGCCTATCCATTGCTAGGCTGACGGACACGTGGCTGGGATGCGCATGGGAGGCGGCACACGTAACAGGCACGTGCGAATGCGACTTTTTTCATAATTTTTTTTAAAAATAATTAGAGTATAAATTTAGTGACAAATAGAAAATCGGTCATTAATTCGTCACTAATTTAGTGACGGAATCCTTATCCGTCACTAATTTAGTGATGGAAGGACTTCACTAACTAAATTAGTGACGAAGTAGTGACGGAAGAGCAATCCGTCACTAAAATTAGTGACGGATTGCCTTTCATCACTAATTTAGTGACGGACTGCTCAATCCATCACTAATTTAGTGACGAATAATTTTTTCGTCACTAATCCGTCACTAAATTAGTGATGGAAGAGCTATTCGTCACTAAATTAGTGACAGATTGCTCTTCCATCACTAAATTAGTGACAGAAGTGCAATCCATCACTAATCCATCACTAATTTAGTGACGGACTACTCTTCCATCACTAAATTTGTGATGGATTAGTGACGGAAGGATAATCCATCACTAAATTAGGGATGCGCGCAGGGGCGCATCAATGGCCGATGCAGGGCGCTGGGCACGCAGACATGGCGCAAGGGGCGCTGGACACAAGTGAGGTTGTACGGCCGAAGGTACAGGCTGATTAGCGCAAACGTGCACAGGCAGGCCGAGTAGCAGATGCGTATGGCGTGCGCCAGGAGGTGCGCATGCGGTATGCGTAGAGGGCGCGCGCACTCAAGTTGACGGATCGTTCCAAGATTTGCGATGAAAATCATGGGGCAGAGCCTATCCATTGCCAGACTGGCAGACACGTGGCTAGGACGCGCATTGGAGGCGCGCACGTAACGGGCACGTGCGGATGCGACTCTTTTTATCACAATTTTTTTAAAAAATAGAGTAAATTTAGTGACGGATTGCTCTTTCGTTACTAATTTAGTGACGAATCATTATCCATCATTAATTTAGTGACGGATAGCTCTTCCGTCACTAAATTAGTGATGGATTAGTGATGGAAAAGTTATCCATCACTAAATTAGTGACGGATTAAGCAGTCCGCCACTAAATTAGTGATGAATTAGTGATGGAAGAGCAATCTGTCACTCAATTTAGTAATGGACTGCACCATCCGTCACTAAATTAGTGATGGAAGGCAATCCATCACTAATTTAGTGACAGATTGCTCTTCCATAACTAAATTAGTGATGGATTAGCGACGAAAGAGCAATCCGTCACTAATTTTAGTGACGGATGGGGTAGTTCATCACTAAATTAGTGATGATTGCCCCATCCGTCACTAATTTAGTGATGGATTAGTGACGGAAAGGCAATCCGTCACTAAATTAAGGATGCGCGCAGCCAAATACAATCACGCATAGGCGCTTGTGCACGCAGACGCGGCTCAAGGGGCACCGGACACAAGCGAGGTTGTGCGGCAGAAGAGACAGGGCCATTGGTGCAAACGCATGCGGACCATGGCAGGTGCGCGCATGGCACGCGCTGAGAGGCGGACACGTTGCTAGGATGCGCATGGGAGGTGGCGCACATAGCTGGCACATGCGGACGTGGCTTTTTTTGTCACAAATTTTTTTAAAAAAATTAAAGTATAAATTTAGCCATCACTAATTTAGTGACGGAAGGACAATCCGTCACTAATTTAGTGATGGATTGCTCCATCTGTCACTAATTTAGTGATGAATTATTCCATTCGTCACTAATTTATGACGGATTAGTGATGGAAGAAAAATTTGACTAATTTATGACGGATTAGATGAAAGGGCAATCCGTCACTAAATTAGTGATGGATTGCCCCACCGTTACTAATTTAGTGACGGATGTGACAGTCCGTCACTAATTTAGTGACGGTTTAGTGACGGATAGACTAATCCGTCACTAATTTTAATTTTCGTCTCTATTTTTTTACTAAACTATCACAATTTAGTGACAAAATTTTTATCACTAATTTTTGTCACTGTTTTGACATTTTCTTGTAGTGATTGTATGCATGATCACCCATCACACTTGCATCATTATTTGCATACATAAGACCTGGCTCATGGAGATTTTTGCGCACATAGAAAGAATGGGGCATAAGTAGCATACGACTATTCATACTTGAAGGTCAGTTTCAATGGCGTGCATCAACCAAGCTCTACATATTCCTTTGGCCATATTCATAGGAGACCATGCTCTTGCATGCATATGCTGTTGATGGGTTGCATGATTGGTGAAGTCATATGCTGTGTAGGCATGTGTGGGGACTCATGTAACATAAAAGAATTATAAAAGGTTCACTTTTGTATTAAGCAATGTGTTGGATCGGAAGTCTAGAATAGATTTTTGTGATACCTTGTAAAAGCTCTATGGTAAAAATCCATAACCAATAAACTTTTATTTTTTTTGGTGATAAAAGAAGTCTTTTTTTATAAAAACAATTAAATGAGTTCGATACCCTCATCAACAAATTAACAATGGTTGCAATTAATGTTAGAGATAATGAAAAGATCGCTATTTTATCATGTTTTATGCTAGATTTGTGGGATGGCTTGATTATAAATTTTAGTCACCAAACTTGCTAATCTTTAGAAAGAGTCTTTTGACTTTAGGTTATTTACTAAGAAAATTTATAGAAAAATAAATAATAGGCTTTCTAGCAATGTAATGGCTTTTTCTACTATAGAGCACAGTACATATTAATTATTCTAGCATGCAAGAAAGTTATATGGTTGAAAATATTACTTGATGAATTATAACTAAATCAAGATATTATGGTTATTTATTGTGATAGAGAGTATATTGCATTTGGTGAAGAAACTAGTAATTTACTTAAACACAAAGTATATTAATGTTCCATATCATTATATCATGATGTTGTGGAAGATGAAGAGGTTTTATTGAAGAATATTCGTATCAATGAAAATACTGCAGATATATTGACAAAGCCAATTATAAAGATAATGTAGAGCTTCTTTTAAACTTAAATTAAGTTGCTTGAGATAATAGATTATGTAGGCGAATTCTTGGCTAAACTTTTTTTCTTAATTATAGAACATGCCTTCAAGTGGAAGAATGTTGAGGTGGTGCATAATCAATGAAATCATACACCATATGAACATGTGCCGGGACACACATAATTTAAGGACCATAAAAGGTCCTTACATCTTTAAGGTTTTTACTTTTTTTTAAAAGATATATGACGATGTCTACTTGTTGAGCTCTAAGAAAATGAAAATTCGTATAGGCTAGTTGTATTCTTTTATGTCTATATTCTGTTTTTTTGGGAAAAAAAAAAAGACCTATGCTCATGGATATAGACATGAAGTTGAACCATATAATTTGCTTGTATATTTTTCTCATTTCTATACTACTGACTTTCAATTTTGCCAGTGAAAAGTTTCAACATAAGCAAATTAGGCATCATGCATAATGGAAAGAAGGAAAGGCAAAAGTCCTTTGTGGGTCCAAGTGAGAAAACTAGCTTTCATATGGGACATTGTGATCATGTGCCAAACTTGAACCTCAAACCTTATTGTACGACTTTGTCTCCAATGGCAACCTTTGTTTCGGAGGTTTAAGGTGCTAGCTAGCCTGTTCTTGCCTTGTGTCCTCCTTGCATTAAAGACGGTCAGAACTCAGAATAACTTGACATTAGAAAGCTAGCTAGCCTATTGTTGTCTTGTTTCCTCCTTGCATTTAAGACAGTCAGAATATAACTTGACATTAGAAAGCAAGCCCTTTTATTTTTTGCGCAAGAAATTGGAAAGAGACTTTGATGGACGCCTGTTATCTCATCTTTCTCATCCTTTTGATAAGAGCTAAATCAAAAGAGCTTGATGACAACCATCAATATAAGGGATTGACCCAAAAACAAGAAACGAGAGATTGAAAGGAAAGTAAACCTAGGCAGGCTTTAATCATGGAAGAGTAGATAGGAATCTTTCAACACGTCTATACAACAGCGAAATTCTTCAAAAAAAAAAAAAGTTTGATAAGTACCAAATATATCATTATCATCATCATTGTCATCTTCATCTTCATCTTGCGGCTATAACAAAAAAATAAATAAATAAATAAAACAACAAACAATTTGACAATACCAAAAGATACAACAAAGATTTTAACCAATTCAACTTATCTAAGCCTTTTCTCATTTATATGAGATCGACTACATGAATCTACTTTTTTTCATTCTGTTTTATTTAGAACCAAGCTGATATTTAAATTATAAATAATTATTTTTAATTATTTTTATGTTAATTTAGATTTATTTTGTTTTTATTTTTATTATGAATTATTAAAATTAGTATAATTATATTTTATACTATTAAAATTTGATGGAGGAATCGCTTTTTTTTTTTTTTTTAAGAAAAGATAATTAGGAGTCCCGGGGAGGAGGGCATTCCACTATTCCAAGTCCAATCTTAGAAAGCGACGAGGAGACAGTTTCACTGACAATGATAAATTGTTGAGCAAAATGCATATATCGTCGATGGCTTTACAAAGGCACAAAGGTTAAACGAAACAACACAACCAATATTATAAGCTAGAATCCAACACAAAATTATTTATTTCCTATGGATAATAATAGTATGACCATAAAAATCCAATAGCAGAAGTAATTTCGACAATATCAGCTGTCATGAAGTTATCTTATTTTATTCTTATCAAGCGGCGATAAATTCGGAGGAAAATCGCTGTGGAGAAAATCAATTGGCTACTCTTCTTAACGGAAAAAGAAAAAACGCGGGAAAGGAGTCCAGAGAAAAAAAAAAAATGTAGGATATCAACAAGAAACTGAATCGGAGGAATTTTTTTTTTTAAAAAAAACGTAATCGAAATGAAGAAGAGTCCGAAGAGGAGTCAAAAATCCCTAATTGAAGAAGAGTACTCCGAGGAGGAGTCGAAAATCCCTCCCTCTATAAAATTTTCCCCCAGTTGAATAACTAAGGCCACTACTACGAATTAGTTGCGGATAGCTTTCTTCAAAGACCGGAACGGAGGCTATGGCAGAAATCGCAAGCAAGCTGAGGTAGAGGCCAAATTCGGAAGATAGAAAGAAGTCAGAAAGAGATGACTACAAAGTCGAGGTAGAGGCCAAAGGAACGGTGCGACTTCGTTGAACTCGAAAGATAGAAAGAAGTCAGAAAAAGCGAAGGCAGAATCGCATCATACGGCTCAGAAAGAGGTAGACGAAGTAAAGACTTGATCACTATTTTTCTACATTTCAGTAAAGTAGCTCAGGAGGTTCGAGTACATCATTCTATCGTTAATATAATTACTTAATTATAACCATAGGCAATTAAACTTATTATAGCTACTTGTGTTGGCTTTATTGTTATCACCATGGTCACCATCACCACCACCACTGCTAGCACCGTAGTCATCACTATTATTGTCATTACAATTGCCATTTCTTTTACTACCAACTTCTTTATATCCATACTCACAAACTCTGTCTGTGCAATCTTTGGATTTTCCCTTCATATTCTTCACCCTCGAATAGAAAAACTGTGCCCCTTTTGTTGAAGCAACCTTATTATTGCCTTCATTACACATCTAATGTCATCAGGCTTATTGTAAATTTCCTTTATTACACTGGAAACCATCAAATTGTTGGTAGTATAATTGAAATCTATTCACTTTGTGAGCTTAAGATCCATAATAGACCATTTCCTTTACAAAATCTTTGTTTCCTTGAAGCTTTATGAAACCTATCAATTCTAGGAGGAACCTTACATCAAGTCAATAATTGTATAAATTTAATTGATACCCAGATTTGCTTTGTTCAGTATGGTGGTGCTACTCCATTTTGTCGGCTGAGAGGTGATGCGGATTTTGATTGGACTTACCCTCGTTGAATTGCATGATGCTTGATTGAACCTATGCCAGTTGGCCCAGGTTTCCAGTTACAAAAAAGGGTGGATTCAATGTTGTCTTCTCCATGCAAGTGTAGTTCCTAATTAATAGGAGACTATGATAACTTTTAGAACATTACATAAGTATACAACTTGCTTTTAGATTAAGTCAAGCATCCTTCATCATAATATAATTTGGATATGGCAAATCACTCCCCTCTATCTCTTTCTGGAAATCATGCAATGCATACTTTTGGGATGGTCAATCTCAGTTGTATCTCACATACTAAATGGGATATGCTTTTCAGGACTGTTGCTTTTACATGCTGTGGATCCCACATACTAATGAGATATGGTCAATCTCAGTTGCATCCCATATACGAAATGGGATATGCTTTCAGGACTGTTTGTTCCACGGGGTTCAAAAAGTAATGAACAAAGGTTCTGCTCTAGGTGAATTTTGACATTTGGGCTTTAAGAAAATTCTTTTTGTTTGCTTAAACAGCTTGACTAGGTTCACGGTGCTATGCAGTGTGAGGACAATTATATTTGACATGCTGTGGCTAGGGATTGATTAAAATTACTACACAAAACACTTCCTAGGTCTCTATGAACTGATTTGGCTGGCTAAAATTGGCTGAGAGTGTTAGGAATAGACCCTTTCATATTTGTTTTGTCTTAAACTTGTCCTGATCTAATGTTAGCTTTCAGGGATAATGCCTATGATCTGTTGGTTTTTTGAGTTGGGCATGTTTGGATTTGAGGTTTGCATATGCAAGTTTGGTTTGACCACACTAGTTTGGGTCTTGACCAGTGTTGTCAAAGGTGCATCTAAGGTACAAGGCACAAGGCACCAAGAGTTAAGCACTTTTTATATCCTAAGGTGCGCCTAAAGTGCAAGGCATGTTTAAGGCATGTTTGATGCTTCTTATACCTTAATCGAGGTGCCTTTATTTTGGCACACTAAGGTAAAAAAATATATGCTTTTAATCAGGTTTGAGATGCAAAAAGGCAAGCTTTTCTTTGTAAGCTATATTTGTAATTTTTTTAAAATTTTATTATATTTATTAGAGTATGTTAACCTTATGATATATTATCCCATACATAATTATTTTTCTTATCTTACCTCATAAAAAAGCTAAAATTTGAAAGATAAAGAGATGCAACATCAAAAATCATGCTATCATATGAGAAAGTGGATGAAAAACATTAAGGAATTGCAAATTTTAGCTTAAAAAGGGAAGCTTTCCAATAGGTTATTAAGCTAAATATATTATTATAACAATTATTTTAACTTTTTTCTATTGCGTGTTATAAATCTTGCTTATGTAAGTTATATTATTTATTTTACAATTATGCGCCTTACTTTGCTCACACGCATGTGCTTTGTGCCTAGGCTTTAAGAGCTTTGTGCTTAGGTGTGCGTAGTGCAGCACTAGTTTTGACAAAATTGCTTTGAATCTTAGAATTTTGGCCCAAAAAAAGTTGAAAAAGGGAAAAATCATTGTACGTGATGAACAGTAGACCAAGTCTACCATATATTTGTGTGAGACATTGTAATGTTACCTTTTTTTTGGGATTATATAGTTTTTATTTAAAAAAAAATCAAAAACCAGTTATGAATTATAAGACAAAAAAATTCTTGAAATGGAAGATAATTAAAAATAGTTTAAGTTAGGAGAAAGCCTAGACACCAATTTGAGATTGTAACATGTTATTTATTTGATAAAAAAACTTATACATAAGTTGATTCATTCATGTTGAAATAACAAGAAAAGTTTTTCACTCTTAAAAATGAGGCGCATCCTATTTTATGAATATCAATTATCTATAGATGTTCTGCGAAATTTAAGTCTATTGGATTGATAAAAAAACATATTAATGAAATATGTAAGAAATATTTTTCCAATTGAAATTCTTGCAGCCTGACACCTACATGCTTCTAGATTTGCATATCTTACAAAAATTGTGTTTAATCCGATTAAATGTTTTCCTAGGGGCTTAATTCATTACCCATGAGCAATCTCAATTTTTTTTTAAGAAATGTAAAATTATATATATATATATATATATATATAGTTTTGGCTAAAAATGCCAGAAATTGTTAAAAATAGGTGACTTTGGGTGGGTTGGTTTTGACTAAAGCCAAGCCATTTTTGTTGAAACAACTCTATTTTTATTAAGACTTCAAAACCTTGGCTTCACCCATTTCTAAGATGGCTGGACGGTTTTAGGCCATCTTTTCATTTGAGTTGGACCTTGTCAAGAGGAAAGGAACAGCCTTGGTTATTTACCATCATTGATTCAGAGGGTTGCTGTAGTTCTTTATGGACATCTGAGTGATGCTGGGGCTTTTTTGTGGATTATATTTTGTGAGTGCAAGTAAAAGTTCAAATTGAGTTTTCTTTTTTCTTTTTGTTGGCACAAGAAACAAGTAAGTTAGCTGCAATGTTATAAACTGAGGGTATCTATTTCTATTACATGGACAAAGCCTTTTGAAGTGCTAACTTTTATCCAAAGCAACAGTACCTTAATGTGGTTTCAATCCTTAGTAGAGACAAGGACGACTTTGTTACAGCAGGAGAACACCTTTGAAGATATAGGTGCATTTTTTAAAAATGAGATAAACATTGAGGTGTATGACTCGAAAAAGGATTCATATAGTTAACCTCAATTAGTTTGGGATTAAGGCTTTGTTGTTGCTATAAACATTGGGGTGTACATTTGGCATTGTTTTCTTGAGCTCAGCCAATAGTTTTGACACATTATTCTGACCTCATATTTGGTAGCTGGGCTCCGATTACATATGTTGATAGTTATCATCCCTTTTATGTTTCATATTTTATGACTGGCCTTGTAAATATCTTGTATAATTTATTTGTCAGTTTATATGTTTCATATGGTGGTTGTTGGTGTTTTACTTTATGCTACCTGTAAGGTGACTTTCCTAAGATTATATAATTAACATGTGTTTTTGGTGCCAAGTCTTTTTTTAATTACAAATTTTCATCCAGGTGCTTTTCTTGCATCACTTTGTCATCAGTTCTGGTGTGGCTGATATATTTTTATGTGTGAACACCTCAAGTCTTAATGATGTTTCATCCAGGTGCACTTCTTGCATCAATTTTGGCATCACCGGTGGTGTTCCTTATGCATTGTTTGCACATGCCAAAGGTTTACAGTCTCTTTGCAGGTATTTCATTTCTTGTACAGAAGGTGAAGTGTTTTGAGAATATCAAGTAGCATGTGTATGGATAAGCTTTAAATGAATCCTTTAACATTATTTTAAATACATGACACTGAAAGCTACTTGGTTGCAATTTTATTGATTCCTTTTTATATTAAAAACGTAGCACCTGTCTTGTTTGGAAGTTTTTATGTAGGAAGGTTTTTGGCAATTCCTTTTTCTTGTCAACCTGGCCTTCTTCAAGGGTGATACTTTCATTAATTTTTGAGGCATTGTCTTGGATTAAATAACTATATTGGTTTATTAGCCTAGGTCATATTATTAATGTGATATATGTCCTAATCTGCTTTTCAAGTACAAATTCAACATTAAGTTTGTAAGTTGTTATTGCCTATCCCAATTTTGGCATTCAACATGATTAAAAGTTGTTATTGCCTATCGCTTTCACTGTGAATATTAAGCCTTGTCAATTCAAAGCTAGTTTGTAACATGTAACTAAGCCTTGTGGTTTGGCACCAGTACTCACAACCTTGGCTTGCTATAACTTTTAAGCCCTAGTTTAGTGTTTGAATGGATTAAATTTCTTATTTTCTTGATGGATTGTTTGCATGCTTCTAGACTATGAAATGGGCATCTTCTAGACACTTTTCTCATGGAGGTCAGCACATTTTCTTATATTTTATCATCTTTGCTCCCCCTCCTTAAGAATCTGATTCGAATCTAAACCTGCAGCTTATGGCAATTTAGCGAAGCTCGTGGCAGCTAGGGGTAAGGTATAGGCAAGGTATATCAATAAATCCAGCGGTAAAGTATGCCAAGGCCTAACATGTTAATCGCTGAGATCAAAGTGTTTAAAATTTAGAAATTTCTAAATGAGTTAGTTTTAATCTGTGCCATTATGGATAAAAAGACATTTAGGATCGAAACTTTCAAGGGGCTTTTTTGTAGGGTAATACTAGTCAAATCCTAGTGCATTATGCACCGGTTGTATTCAAATATTAATATTTTATTATTTTAATGAGTTGGCACAGCTTCTCAATCCAAACGATATAGTGTAAGTGAAATAAAGACATTTCGTTATTCAAAGATGCATCATGTATTTTTTTGCCTTCTATTCAACGAATACATGGCGAAAGCTTCTGCTATAATTATCCTCTCTCTCTCTTTATATGAGATAAACCTGGTTATATATATCTAGTTATTATTTTCATCCTTACATCCATACGAAACCCAGGGCCACCCTACTTTTTTAACTTTTTTCATCTTTGGGATTCATGAATGTGTGGATCTAAGGGTGAAAGAGGTGATTAGATTCAGGTTTGGCTACATTCGAATGTAGCCAAGTCTACCTATATATTATAGATATAGATTTAGATATATAGGTAGAAAGATCGTTTGATAAAAAGGTAGAGAGATTTCTGAATAGTACAACAACAAAGCCTTAATCCCAAACTAGTTGGGCTCAACTACATGAATTTTTTTCTTCGTTCAACTAGGTTTTGAGTCATATTTTTTTTATAAGATGCAAAGATTTTAAATCTTTCTTTCACTTTTTTTATATAATTTTCGGTCTACCTCTACCTTTTTTTTCTTCTATATATATTAAGTTACTCTTTCACACCTGCATCTCTAGGTCTACGTGGCACATATACAAATTATTTAAGTTGTCATTCTCTTAATTTGTCCTCGATTGGTACTACCTTCATCTTTTTACAAATGATTTCATTTCTTATTTTCTCTTTTCTTATATTACCATATATCGATTTTAACATTCTCATTTCTATCATATTTATCTTATGTACGTGTATTTTTCTAACCGTCCAACATTCTGTACTATAAAGCATAGTCGGCCCTTATAAAATTTTTTCTTCAGTTACCTTATGATCACATAATATTTCAGTTACACTTTTTCATTTCATCCATCTTGCTTTAATTCTATGAACAATATCATCTTTAATGTCACATTCCTTCTGAATAATCAGTCTTAAATATTAAAAATGATCATTTTTAGGAGCTTTATGGTCCTCAATTTTTACTTTATATTATCTTTATTTTTAATTATACTAAAATTATATTTCATGTATCCTGTCCTACTTAACCTAAAACTTTTAAATTCTAACTCTCCATAGTTCTAACTTACGTTTAACTTCAGCCTTAGTTTTAGCCACTAATACTATATCATCCGCAAGTAATATGAATATAAAATATCATTCTAAATATATCTAGTAAGCTCATTTATAATTATAGAAAAACGATGAAGAGTCAAAGTAAATCCCTGATGTAAATTTACTGTAATAGAAAATTCACTAGTATTACTATCAATACTTCTTATATTAACGTTTGCTCCATCGTACATACCTTTTATTATGTTAATAAAAAAAGATTATGTATGATATTTTACTACTAAAGTAAAAGGAGAGATCCTTGAATAATAAAGAGGAATTTTAGGATTGAGATTATGTTTGTAATATAAGCAGACTCAAGTTTCATCTCTTTTTCTGGTAGCAACAAAAAGCCCTGCTGGGTAGGCTTTTTGAAAAACTGGATGCCTGGCACAACACATTGATAAAAATCTGTTTCTTAAAAAAGATAGGAACAATGCTCTTTTTTCTTCCCAACGAAGCAACTATAGGCATCACCACACTTCTTAAAAGTAAATAAAACTTAGTAGATGCATAACTCAGCTGAGTATGCTTCTTTGAACATGGGACACATGGCACATTTAAAACATTGGACACATGGTGCATATACAATATCGGATGAGATGCCTATATGGCGAATAACTAAACAATCTATATTTAATGTACAAAACATGTCACATAAACAGGTATTCCTGGCTAGCATGCTTTATATATATATAGATGTGACAACCAATTTTAACTTTTTCTGTTAAATTCACCATGCAACAAAAATCTGCAAACAGATCTCCAATTGGTGGTGCTCCTACCGTTAATCTTAAGAAAGCAAAAGAAAAAAATAAAGGCATAAGCAGATGATTGAATGAGAAAAAAGATGGTTGCATATTAGAATAGTTCTTGGTATTGAGGTTTTAAATGCTTGAGACTTAAGTTGCCTCATGCTTCAAGGTGAAATTTTTAAAAATATCCTTGTAGAAGTGAGGCCTAAACATCTCATGGAGAGGGTAGGGAGGGGTGCATGCCTTGCACCTGATTTTCTTTTTCTTTTATAAGACCATGTAGTTGGTTTTAAGTACGACAAGTTTCCAATCTCGGTACTGGACCCCGTACTAGTACATATTGGTATAGTGTCAGTTGCCCAGTGTAGGGCGTACCAACACTCGGTATCAGCTATTGTTTGCTTCAGGTATATTGAATAAAAACAAGCATCTGCTTGGCTCAAGAATTTAGCATTTTGGTCTATGCAACATGAGGCCTTTACTTACCAAAGCTTGGTATAAAATAATAACAACCATGTCAAGTCACAGCAATCATATTCTTTGTTACTTGACATGCTTTTCATTTTTATATAAATTCACATGAATCTTATGTCTTGTGCCTCAGATTAGTGCCTTGTCTGTTGGTATTGAAGGGGCTTGCATCACACCTGTTTTATATGACAGTAGTTCAGTCTTCAAAACAACATGAAGGTTTCAGTGGAAAGGAAACAAAAATTTTCCTACATGATGTACTTATGTGATAAAACTTTCTCATTGAGAAGTTGCAGGTTTGAGGCAGCTTTTCTTGTTTACTTAAAAAGTTGATTTTCTTGTTTTCAAACGAATGCTTTCTCATTATTTTTTATTTGTAGAGCTAAAGATGAATTTGCAGAAGTGGTAATAGTGTTTCACTTGTTGAAGCATCTAGGAGTGGTTATGCTTGTAAAATTATGCTGATTATAATTGTTGTTTTGAGGGTTTTTTTTCCTTCATTACTGAACTCTTTATTGCTCAGACTTCTTTCTTAAATCAGTTCATAATGGTGTTAATGATGTTACAGTTAATCACAGGGCTTTAAGATGTCATTGTTTCTGTACAGATGATCTGTCATGTTACAGAAAAATTGGGCCTTTTTATTGTTGTGACTCTGTCTTGCATAAATTGTTATAAATATCAAATAAGAAAATGGAAGTTTGAAGAGAACCAACTCAATTATTTCTCTTATATGTTGGACTTTCTTACAACTCAATTATTGATTTGACTAGACAATTCTTGCATAAATAATCTTTGGATTTTAAAAGAAATTTATAGTAAATTCTATTTTTTAGAAATGATTTAAAGATAGATGGATACTAGGTATTTTACTTTGCATGTTCTTTTTCATCAACTACAGTATGATGAACATGTTAGACTGGTGTAGGTTGTTCAGACTAGCTCTGGTACTTTTTTGGTGAATTTCTTGTGCCTTTCTCTGTTGATGGGTATTCGACTTGTAAGTAATAAAAAAAGATACAGGACAAAAATATCTCATTGAAGTAGAAATGTTTTTTCTTTTCATTTGGGTTGGATAAGCAACTATACAAGGACCTGTGCAGGCATGTGTTTGGTCCCGTATTAGTTGTGCACTGGAGAGATTTTGGTTGTACAACAAAAATTGCCTGCAGGCATAAGTAACAAGTTAACCTCCTCTTCTTCTGCAGTCATAGTAGTTATGTTCTTTCAGTGTTTCTAGTAGGCACAGTAAGGTTAGAAGGAGCTAGCATTCATCCTAAGTTAAGTACAGAGGATTTTATTTATCATAACTAGAGAATAAATATTAACACAATCCAGGCCTTCACCTTATATTTTAGATTAAATTTAGGTGCTGCTGCCTGAAGGACTTTAAGTTCCTTACAATATCTCATCATGGTAATATCTACCAGTTCAAACCTATAAACATTCAATATGGGTGGGTTAATGTTGTCGCGGGTTTTTTTTGTCATTGGTTATACTTTTTCTTAATGTTTGCATTTGTTCTTTATTTATAACTTCTGGTTTCATTTTTTTTAGTGAGGCAGTTTTGTGTAGCTATGTTAGACCATGCATGTTCTATAACTTTTTATTTGGCTTAACAACCCCTTAAATATTTTTATGTGAATGAGTGTTGAAAAGCTCAACCAAGGTTTTAAAAACCACTAGAACATGATGCAGTGCTGTGCCAAATGGCTTCAGTACTAGTTTTAAAAACCTTGAGCCTTCAGGTTTATCATATTTCTTTCTGCTTGTTGCATTTAGAACATGTAACTAAGTAATTTTTTTCTTTCCATCTGTAGTTCGATTGGTATTAGGTTGCATCATATTGTCGACGTTACGATTTTTCCGGATTCAGGTATATCTTTTATCTTTAATAACTCAAGTTTTGCATTCCCAAATTAAATATGGTTATCTATTTATTTCAAGTCCATATTATCTTCCTTTCCATATAGGTGACTTTTGAGTAGTTACCTTCCTCATCTCATACATACTTCTTATTTTTGTTATTCTGGGTTTAAAGATTTACAATAATGTTTCAATAGACAGGGAAAAAGAACTTTAATGTCTTATCCAATGCTTCTGCCAAGTTCTGTCTGTAGAGGATAATGGTCTTATAGAAATCGTGTAAGGGCATCTGGTTTGTTATCCATGACATTATAATCACTAGTTCTACTTATCTGGACTTATGCCATTTTATCACAGACCTTGTGTTTCCCAAAGTGGCAATATTCTGCAATGCTGGATTGCACAGAATTCCTTTTCCACCATAGTTGTTTTAGACTTATAGTCTTCACACTGATGTATTAAATTGAGATTTATATTTATCATGAAGAAATTTGAGTTCCATATAATTTATAGAAAAATTATAGACATAATCCTCAAGAATATTTCATGCTGATCATATCCTCTTGTGATGTTATTTGTCTTAATCCTTTAGATCAAGATATATAGATGGGAATAAATAACTGGCACTTTGCACATGTGATATAATAACTTAGCTGATCAGGGCATCCATGAACTTAAAATTTTTGTAAATATAAGTGGCATCATATGGAGCTGTTTCTTCTTTCATCATCTTAATTTTAAGATCTGAAGTCTGACTTGGACTTTTGATATATATTAGGAGCTTGCTTTTTCTCTTGCCTCAGGCCCTCGACAGTTGACTTGTCTTTCTCTTGCACTTCTATGACTGACATTCTTTTCTCTAAGGGCTACCTTATGTCTATTTCTGCAATGTGCTTATCTTTTAACCTACCTTTGTTTCACTGGGTGCCTTGTCAGATTTACATTTGGTTAGATATATGGAAGTCTCCAACATAGACAACTAGGATAGGAAAATAAAACAGATAAGAAATAGAGGGGACCTTTAAGAATTAATGCTTATTGTGGTTGTTCTTAGATTTGATGGATAAATTGCATGGACAGGAAATTTTGGAAGGAGATGATGAAAAAAGGAGAAAAGTTTGAGGTATGGTATGACATATGACATACCAATGCATACCGCCCTGCATCAGATATACTGCAACATATCAATATGAGATTTGGTATTGGTGCATATTAAGTCTTGATATGTCGAACTGACTTGCGTATAGGGCACACTGACACTGAACCGGTGTGATACTGGTACAAGGTCTAGTATCGAGATAGTTCTTAGTTTTGGGTGAAGGAGGTTGCTAGTGGTTTTGTTTTCAGTTCTTTTTCATGGCTAGAGAACTTTTTTATGATCCCCTCTAGCATATGAAACTCTGCAGAATTGAGTAGCATGTTTCATTGAGTTTCTTTTTCCATGGAAACAAGTATTCGTGCAGATTTTCTGCCATGCAGATTTTCTTGCAGTTCCATGTCTATTTGCAGGGCCTTCATGTCAATGTTTTATTGTTTCTATTTTAGTTTCTTATTTGTGCAATCACATGCTTTCTATTTATAATTGTTGGGTAGGTTGTATAAATGATTTGCAGAATTCTTTTGAATACTTGCAGGTTAGAAGAAAGTTTGGCTATCATGTTGAAGCATTCTTTGTCATACTGACAGCTGTGCAGTTTCATATGTTGTTTTATTCAACACGCCCTCTTCCAAATATATTTGCTTTTGGTTTGGGTAATTACCTTCTTTTATTTAACTTGACTTTCTATTCTAAATTGATGTTTTATTTGTTGTAAAATTATGATGTTTACATGCATTGTGTACATGTTCACTGCTTTTCCTGTTCTTAGGGTAAGCAACCATGAAAATGTCTAGCAAATTTCCAAACAGTAAATTTTTTGACATTGCCTTTATGTCTGAGTCAAACTTTGATGAATAATTTGTTGTGACTGAAACTGGTGCTAGCTATGTACTTTTGGAATATAAACCATAACAATATTTGTGTACCATTTATATGTGATATGACCATTAGAGACCTATGACAGTATTGACTTGGGGATTTGGGCCAGAGTAAGCAAATATTTGGATCAAAGACTGTTGAATAAAGATATGTGAGCATGTATGATTAATGCAACAGCTTCTTGCCTCTCATCTCTGCTCCATTTCATGAGTGAATTAAAATTCACAACTATGTTGTATTTGATGTTCAATTTGGTCTATCAAATATAGGCTAACCCCATGATTTTTGGATATCATATTGAGCAATTTATCTTTGTTCATATGGAAGTTTATATACCTAACAGAACTTGGCATAGCTCTGCTATGAAGATTAGATAATCAATCATCACTTTATGCACAACAATTTACGGGAGATAACTTCTTCCAAGGAACTTTGCTATTGGCAAATGGTATTCATGTTATAGGTCATTTGGGTGGGATACATTGAAGGGATTTTGGTGCATACAAGCAATTACATACAAGAAGGGAGTGCTGGGTGAGTCAGCTATATTGTCATATGAAAGATATAAAGCTGGTTTGGACTTCAGATGACAATTGTAAATTCACATGTAAGCTAGAAGAGGACAAAAACATTTTTAGCTTCCATTTTTTTTCAAATATTCTAATAAATTCTGCATTTTCATAGAAGGGCTTCAAAATCTGTAACGGTTGGCTGGTTTTAAAGGGGCGATGGCTTCAAGGAAGCAGTTTTTTTTTTATATAAAAAAATAACTATAATAGCATAGGTGCATGCATATGCTATATTCCAATTATCCATAACCCATTTCCAACATGTATGCTACAATTTTTTTCTTTTTCTTTTTCCGGTACTGTATTGTTTTTCTTTCCGTGAAATCTGAGATTTCCAGGATTTCTTGGTCAACTACTTGATGGCTTTCTGTGAGCAGTTTGCGTTATATAATAATGGTAGAACAGAGTCAGACATGCATACTTATATAAATGTGTCCATAACGGACAATCTTGTCAATCTGTGAAATTCCATTATTTGAACAAGTCAGTGAAATATTATTACTGCATTCTAAGCATTGTATTGTAGCTTAGTGTGCTGTTTCCAGTCCTCAGGTTGTCATTTATGTTCCGTGAGATGTTGCTATACGTTTGGCAGAGTTGTGAAAGCACATTCTATGTATAATTATTGCTTCTCTAAATTTGTTTATTGGTCTCCAGTTTTTTTGTTCCCATTGTTGTGGAGGTTACCTACCCACTAAGAAAATGGAAAGTAGTTTGTCATTATGTTCTAGTCAACTATTTTAAGTTCTTACCAAGTCTCCTTCGTGAAGAAGTATAGACCTGCCTTTTTGTTCTACATATTGTGAAACTTAAGGCTGTACTATTTCTTTGAAAATGTAGACAAGCTTTTCTGATTTTTCACTTGCTAGTATTTTGTTGACAGCACTGAACAAGTACTTACATATAGGTTTAACATGCCAAAGTACTTAAAGTTTTGACTCGAATGCTCCTGAATTCAAGCTGAAGTTAAGTTGTATATAAAAGAAGACTATTTTGTAACTATAGGATCACTTACATTTGACAAAATTTTGTGATAATTTTTATTAAGAAGATTGAATAATTGACATGAGCAACTTAACATAGGGAGCCAAAATTTATTAATTGCTTTCTAAATCGCCAATTGATATATTGTTGTTGACATGCAGTTAACCTGGCATATTCTTTCTGGTTTATGGGAAATGCCTCAGCAACTTTGAAATGTTTGGTATGTTTCTTTGTCTGTGTATTTTGGAAAATTGTTTATTTCAACTGTCTACACCTCTCCTTTTCTGCATCTAGAACATGGAAATATTTGACTGATTGCTGGAATCATTTATTTAAATCAAGGCCAATAGATGGGGATGTGCTTCCTGTGATAAGCTTGGGAAATTTTTGACCTAGAAGTTGACATTTGTTTTGGACTATGGAGTGGGTCAAAACAGGTAGATAAGATTCATAAAAAGTGTTCTTTCTCAAAAAAAAAAATCATAAAAAATATAATTTAGTTATAGATGCTTTCTTAACCTAGGATAATAAAATTGGAAGTAATAGCCTAGACAAGCATGGGTGTTGCAAAAGGAAATGATAAATTTCTGCGATAGTGTGGTCTGATCATGACAGCAATATTGATGCCGACTAGGTGAGGAAGGATTTGATAAAATTTTCTTGGATAGAAGGTGTGGCATTTGATGCTAATGAATGACCTGCTACAAACCTGTTAATTATGATGTTCTTTTTTTTCCATATTAATATTTTATATTTAATAAATTGTACATCCTTGATACTATTCCTTGCAAGTGACATTCAAAAACTGCATGATGCTGATGAGTGTTTAGAGCTCATCGGGGTTGATGTCGGGTTGACAATCATTGAAATTTTGCTCAATCCTATGTGGATAATCTTTTCAAGGATTCAAATGCTGCACATACATATTGTGTGGCAGGTAGAAGCATGGTATAGTTGGTATATGAACTTGACTGCCATGGTACTGTACTGTATTTTGCCAGCCTACGTCCAGCATAAGTAGTGCATCTGGTTCTTTTATGCTTGCAACATTTGTAGTTCTGCTTCGTAGCTGCTTCTGTTGTTGTTGTTGTTGTTGTTGTTAGAATGCTAAGATTCCTTTGATAATATTTAAAGTGATAAACTTGATTGCATGATTGTATCTCACTGTGAAGCACATGTATAACTATTTTGAATGACATCAAATAAGTGATAAGAGGTTTTATGTTTACAATAATGGTTGTATTCTTTTATGTTACATAAAAGTATAAGTTTGTGAAGTGAGAAACCAAGACAAGTTTAAAAAGAAACCAATAAATAGGTGGTAAAAGCTAAGAGTAGACTTTAATGCTCTAATGCTATGGTACATTCTTTTTTTTTTTTAGTTCTACAGCCCTTTGTCTTTTTCTCCTCATATGATGAGTCTCGTCAAAACTTTTTTTTTTTTTTTTTCGGGGGGGGGGGGGGGGTGTGTTGAGGAGGGAAGAAGCTGGTGAAAGCATATGCATGTTAAATATAAACTGAATTAATTGATTTTATTATATTAAGTTTGCTACTCAGAATGTAAGAACAGTTCTGAGAACAATGTTGTGCATTTACTTTTTAAAGTATGTATTTACATAATAAGATGCTGTTAGTAGGGAGAATATGAGCATAGTGGAGGAAGCAGTTTCATGTAGCCGACCCCATGTAGTTGGGAAAAGGGTTAGATGAGTTGAGTTGAGTAGAGTAGTAGGAGAATATGAAATTCAAAAGTGCACAAGTTGACCTTAAACATGATATTGGCATAAGCAATGAGAGAGAGCTAAAAGATGTAGTTAAAGGTTTTTGTTAGCTGCTCGATGTTAGTTTGCTAGTTGTTCATTCTCTTGCTTTTTTATCTTTTCAACTTCTTTTCATTCATATTATTTCATATGGCCTTAATTAACCATATCATGATCTATAGCTGTTAAGGGAAAAAGATATTTGTAATAATGAAACACTTTCAAAGATTTAAGTTTACTGGTGTCATATCGTCGATATATGGTATGTACCTCCCTTTTTTTGTGATGGCTCCTATGGCTGTACCTTGTGTGGTTATGGCACCACACCATTGCAATGTGCGCTTGTAAAGCGCTTGAAAATATGAAAATTGGCCATTCTTTTGAGTGTTGTTTAGTGTCATTGTAGGTGAGATGCATTGGATACTAAGATATACAACTTTTCCTCCCAGACTTTTAGATTTTAGCAAGGTTTGGTATATTAAAGTTTTGGGATCTTAAAATTTGAGAAATGCTTTAGCATTTAAAATTGAAAATTTGATCTAATACCAAAAATCAACTATTTATTCTTAAAAAATTTAAAATTTGATTTTTTTTTTGAGGCATAATTGATGTGGAAATTGAGAAAATTAGGCCAGGATCATCTTGAATTGCACTGCAGGCTTGTGTATTATTGATTTTATTACTAATTACTGATAATCTAATTAAGTTTTAATTGTTAATACACATCCAGTTTTTGAATGTCTTGTTAATTGCAAGTTATGTGAATTAGATATTAAACTGGCAATAGTACACATCAAATAGGATGACGAGGGCATTTAAATCAATACATATATCATATCTATGCAAAAAAAAACCATTAAAACAATAAAACATAAAAAGGGAAAAAAAGAACTTTGAGGCAGAATAGGTCATACCAGATAGAAGGATCATGGCATGCCAGAACCATGACATCAAGCATCAGTGGCATACCCTTAGCCAAGAGATTTCTGTGCTAGCTGCTATTCCCTGCTCTATGTTGACATAAAGTGGTGGCTAAGGCAAATGTAAAGCCTCTTTGATTTTTCTTTCTTATTCTTTGACAACTAAACATTTGATGCCAAGCAACTGGTTATCTATAGCACAATGGTATATCTGCTCTAAGTTGTAACAAGTGTACTGGTTGATACAGTCTGTTGATTAGGTATGCAATATAATGCAATGTACTGACCAGCCATCAACACCGTCACAGCCGGCCTTATGCCAACGTGAGAAACCTGGAGGATTGATATTAGGCTGACAGCCTTCAAAGCATGATATTGATGGCCCCAAGTAATTGGGATAAGTGTTGTGGTTATGGTATATGTTATGATATGAACGAGCAGGTTAATCTGTGCAATTAAATTTGTTGAAACAAAAAGAGATGTTTGAATTTGTTATTTAATTATTTACTCTGCATGATGCCTTACACATGCACTCTATAAATTTTAATCAAATTAGTGGTTCAGCAAACTTGTCAAATTGATCTCTTCCTCAAGGAACTATATTAATAATTCTCAGTTTTTGCATGCAGACTTTTGCTACAATTGTATTTAGATGTGATACAGTGCTTCTCTTCGGACCAATTGGTGTTGAACTTTTGCTGGTTTGTTCCTCTACATTTCTTTTCTTGGTTTTACACAAGTTATTAGGAAGCCAAATCAAAATGAATTTGAGTATTTGTGTATTTATGTTTTTCAATTCTGTTTTCATTGCATGTGCTTAGTTGTTTCAGTGGTTTTCTTAAATGTTGATTGTCCGTTTTAAGTACACTATTGTTATCCTTAGAAAAAAGTACATTATTGTTGACTAGAAGCTTGCATGTTAATTCACATGCCAGAACATATGCACTTCTATAATCTTTTTTTATTTATATAATTGATAACTACCCTCTTATTTTTGATAGTGCACTTCACTTCTGTTTTTCAACAAGGATAAAAATCAATAGAGATTAAGGATGTAGTTAGTTAATTCGTACATTAAAATTGTGAATAGTGGAGATCTTTAAGAAAGTTTGGGACGCAGTTCCATTTTTTCTATTTAAATAAATTTGAATAAAAAAAGTTAGAGAAGAGATGATAATTAGAAAAAGAGATAATGAAGATTAGACTAGCAGTTAGATATCCACTAAGAATTTGAATTTGAAAATAAATAAATATTTATCCTTAAGAAAAAATGGAGAGGAATTAGGTGGCCATGAGGGGAGTCCCACACTTGCACTTATGTGTGAAAAAAGTGGGTTGTATAAAAAAAGGAGACATATGGGTGCTACTCTAGTTTAATTTTCTTGTTTCAAGAAAACACTACAGTGTAAAGTAGGGCGCTCGATATTTCTTTTGTCTATTAAAAAGGGGCCCATAAAAATATAAGAGTAATTATATATATCCCCTATTGTCTACTTCCAATGGAACTTGCGGATCCACAATTGCCACAATTACGTTATCACCTAACGGTGTTCTTGTAGTATTAAGTGCTGCATGCATTGCCTAACCAGACATAAAAAAGAGTTTAGTACCAAGGTTATATGCAGATTCAAGTCTCGGTGAGATGGGGGCTTAGATGGCTATCCTCTCATCCCAGAGATCTTGGGATCGATCTCGATCGTCCCTCTTGTCCTGTCCTATCTTAGCTATAATGCATTATAATGTTAATTTTAAATAAATCTAAGTTATTGTAAAAATATAAATTTTGAAGTTCAAATATATTTAAAAATCAAACAAAGCACTAAAGCTTGACCCTTTTTTTAAAGGAAAAAAAAGCATCCCAAGCAGGTATTGAGATATCTAACCGGGCTGGGGATCAAGATGGGATGGGACATGGGGCCTCTTGTTCTGTGGTAAACTCAGGACAAATATGTCCCGTAAGTTTTAAAACCTTGGTTATATGATCTTTTGCTCCTTTTGAATTTCTTAAAGGATTTCTAATGGTATGAAGCAGAGGGGATGATTGTCTCAATCAATTGTAATGTCACTAGCTGTTGACAGAATCAACTGGTTTTCAGTTGGAATTACACAAAGTATTATGAGAGTAATTATACATCTTGATGTTAAGAATTGTACCTTTAGTAGGTCGTGTCTTTTTGTTTAGAGTATGGACTATGGGTGTGTAGAGAGAAGATCCAGAAGAACATTTACTAGTGGTGGGCACTGGTAGAACGGCTGTTAAATGCATTTTTTTGTTGCAAAGAATGAGACTACACATTTCCCAGTCATCTGTTTTATCATTAGATGTGAGAGGGCCTTGCTGTAGACCTTAAACGTTCAGAGCAGAATGAACAGTGTGTCTAAGATTACTGTCTTATCATTTACTTCTGGCTTGACAATTTTTTCCCCTTCAGATTAGATTGCTTGATTTCCATTCATTTGACTGTTGATCTCGGCTCTTGCTGTTGCTGGAAGCTGTAGAATTTTACAGTGTGTGGTATAGTTGTTGAAATTCAAAGATTCTGATTTAAGCAAATCTATGACAGAGCAATTCTATTTCACTATGGAAGGCAATAAAATGCTGCATAAGCAGTGCCCTGTTATCCATTGGTAAGTGTATTTTGTAAAATGAGTTGAATACTTTTCCATGTTATTGGAAATCTATCAAAAGATAGTTCCATATTCTGTTTTCACTTTATGATGTTTTCAGTGATTTATTTCTCCTTCCAGGCTTTACAGTGCTTCTTGATACAGTAATGTGGCAGAGAATTGTGTGGCCGGAACTGGAAGTTTTTTGGTTTAACTCCATTCTAAACCGGAGTTCAGAATGGGGTGTATCCTTTTAAAGAAAAAGGAATAGCTACTTCTTTTAATACATTTCTTCAAGTCCAGCATAATTCGTTATGTAGGAATTTCAGATAAGCTAATGTCCAAGTAATTTTATTTTTCCCTATCTTTGATGTTCGCTGTGTGCTTGTTTGCAATTGAATAATGTATATGAACTTTCAAGTTGACATTAGTGTTCGTGGCATGTTTGTAGGCAAAAGGATATGGGGCTGCATGTTAGGGTATTGACTTGCATCCTTTTATCATGTGTGCTAATTTTGTGTCTGCATTAAGCAAGCATACATGGCCCATGCATATATGTTACTCTTTTTAGCTGCCAGTATCTTCAGTTCTATTGAAACTCTAATTGTTCAGAAGCATTAGCTCCAGTCAAATCTTATATCTCATTCAATGTTTTGGAATTGCATGCCAATCCTTTGTTCATACATGCAACTGATTTTTATTGCCAAGTAGAGTTCTATCATTTCTTCCTTCAAAGTTTGAAATGCACTAGTGATTTATGATTTATCCATTGAAAGATTATTGTTACATACAGAATGCTTTTCTATCAACAGTTTTTGGCTAAATCTAGGATGACCATTACTGATTTCATTGTTTATTATATTGTGTGAAAACATGAATGAACAATAAAGGATTTTCATTGTAATATTAATTAAACAGATTTACAATGTTTTGGAAATGGTCATAGTGTGGTGTTATAAAAATTTTGTTAGTTGCTGTTGAATTATAAAGCTTTATTAAGAAAGTTATGTGATTATAGAAGATTTGGTATAATTTCCTGATTCTTGGGATTATAGAAGATTTGGTATAATTTCCTGATTCTTAGGATTATAGTTGGGTAGTTTTCTATTTTATAAAGATTTTGTTACTGTTTTTAGGCAGCAGCACCATGTATATGATGGCCGGTTGTAACCTATTCTAAATACAAGAGAATTATTTTTCTCCAAATTAGTTTTCAATATGGTATCAGAGCCTTTGGCTCTTTCCTAAGAATCTCAGAAAATTCTTTTCTCTGGCCGATTCATTCATCTCTGTTCACCATTGATAATCTTCGTTTGATCAACCAAATTCTCCTACCTCTGTTTCTTCTCCTTCCTTTCAAACAAATATGTCAGAGACCACTGCAACCAGCCCTGTCTCAGATGCTCCTGGAACTGAGAATACTGCTGCCACTTCAACGGAGATCTGCAGAACATTCAAGCTGCATATCGATTAAACAGAAGAAATTATTTGAAGTGGTCACAACTGGTCCGCACATTCTTGAAGGGCAGAGGGAAATCAAGTCATCTATTGGGCATAGGTCCTTCAAAGGATGATCCCAAATTCGCAGCATGGGATGAACAGGATTCAATGGTGATGTCGTGGTTATGGAATTCGATGCTACCAGAGATTAGCGATACTTGTATGTTTCTCGGAACCGCCAAGAAGATTTGGGATGCTATCCGACAAACATACTCCAAGGTAAATGACGCGGCCCAAATCTATGAAATTAAGATAAATTTCATCAACCAAACAAGGGACTCGAACTGTCACAGAATATTCGAGTTTCTTGCCAGGCTTGTGGCAAGAGTTGGACCATTATCAATGTATTCAAATGAGCTGTGGCCTGGATTCTGTAACTCTGAAACGATTCGTAAAGAAGGATCGCATCTATGACCCTCTTGCAGGACTTAATGTCGAGTTTGATGCCGTCAGAGTACAATCTTGGGAAAAGAAGACCCGCCTTCCTTGAATGAGAATTTCGATCATACGAGCAGAAGAGGGACGACGAAGTGTTATGCTTGAGACCCATGCAGGAGAGGGATCTGCCCTTGTGATCAAAGCAACCGGATTGAAGGAATCCAGCCCAGCACAACCTATCGTCCAAGCAAATCCGTCCAAGCCTATCAATCGGGATTCTTTATTTTGCACGTACTGCAAAAAACATCGCCACACCAAGGAACAATGTTGGAAACTCCATGGCAGTTCCAACCGAAGTGCAAATGATAGAAGTCAAGCACATGTTGCAAGCACTCAATCAAATGAAGGAAGTTCACAAAGTTCTACCACTGAATTCAACAAGGAGATCGAAAAACTGAAGACTTTTTTGGGCACCCTTGAGAAACCTTCCTCGGCAGGTACTTGTTCACTGGCGTTTACAGGTATCTCTTCTTCCTCTTATGTTGCTAATGTCCCAGAGAAAAGTTTTTCAAAGATATGGGTGATAGATTCTGGAGCCACCGACCCCCTGACCTGTTCTTCCAAGTATTTTTCTTCCTATACACCGTGTTCTAGCCATAAAAAATAACTATAGCTGATGGGTCCATTACCACTGTAGCCGGTCAAGGAGACATTTATATAAGCGATTCTCTCACTCTAAAAAATGTTCTCCATGTTCCAAAATTGTTTGCAAATTGGTTTCTATTCCAAAGCTTACCAAAGATTACAATTGCAGTGTAACGTTTTTCCTTCACATTGTGTGTTTCAGGAGCAGGACACGAGGAGGACGATTGGACGTGCTAGTGAGAGGGACGGTCTTTACTACCTGAAAAATCAAAGTGGAAGAACTAGAGTTGAGGATCCTTTACCTACATCATTTCTTTCTGAGTCAGTTATGTCAAATAAAAATAAAATTTGGCTTTATCATCGTCGTTTGGGTCATCCATCTTTTAAGGTTCTTAAGTTAATGTTTCCTTCATTATTCAAAGGGTCTGATTTTGAGTCTTTTCATTGTGATGATTGTGAACTTGCCAAACACAAACGTGCTTCTTTTCAATAAGCAATACAAAAACCTTTAATCCTTTTTCTCTTATTCATAGTGATATTTGGGGTCCTACTATTCCAAATATTTCTAGTGCTAAGTGGTTTGTTTCGTTCATTGATGACTGCACTCGAGTAACGTGGATTTATCTCTTAAAAAATAAATTGATGTTGGCACTGTTTTTCCCAATTTTTACAACATGATCAAGACAGTTTGATGTGAGAATAAAGCGGTTTGTTCTGATAATGCCAGAGATTATTTCAATCAAATTCTCTCTCCATTTTTTCAAAAAGAAGGGATCATACATGAGTCCTCTTGTGTTAGTACACCACAACAGAACGGAGTGGCCGAACGTAAAAAGCCATCTTCTAGATATCACAAGAACTTTGTTGTTTCACAAAAATGTTCCTAAACAATATTGGGGGGAAGCCGTTCTAACCGCCACATCTTATTAATAGACTTCCAACTCGGTTCTTGACTTCAAAAGTCAATTGAAATTCTCACAAATTTTTTTCCAATTTCAATGCTTCAAATAATCTTATTCCTAGAATTTTTGGAAGTGTTGCCTTTGTTCATGTCCATTCTCAGAATAGGGGAAAACTTGATCCACATGCTCTTAGGTGCATTTTCATTGGGTATTCTTCCACACAAAAGGGATATAAGTGTTTCCATCCAGCGACTAAAAAATTCTTTGTTTCTGCTGATGTTACTTTTGTCGAAAATGAGTCTTTTTTCAAACACTCATATCTTCAGGGGAAGAACTTCAGTGAAGATAGAGCAAAGGACCTATTTCTTCTTGATTTTCACATTCAACCTAATTCACTTGAATCTCCATCCAAGCCTGTCCCGGTGTCATCTGAACTGTTTCAGCGTCTATTAAACCCAATCCTACATCATCAGTTCAACCACTGCAGGTCTATTCCAGGAAGAAAATTCCAGTCTCTCCAACGGCACAGGTACAATCTCCTATTCGTGTTGCTGATGAGATATCCAAAATCATTCCCACACCTGCCAAAAATGTCACACCATCAACTGAGCTTAATGAACCCATAGACGAGCATGAAAAATCAAGTGATGCCAACTTACCAATTGCACTTAGGAAAGGAACTAGAGCCTGCACTAAACACCCTCTATACCTATTCATGACCTACCAAAACCTATCCCAAAGCCATAGAGCTTTCTTAAGCAACCTCCATACAATGCCCATTCCAATAAATCTATCTGAGGCATTAGGGGATAAGAAGTGGGAGGATGCCATGAAAGTGGAAATGGAAGCTCTTGCAAAGAACAAAACATGAGAGTTGGTCAAATTGCCAAGAGGAATCAAATCGGTTGGATGTAGATGGGTGTTTACTGTGAAGTACAAGTCTGACGGTTCTATAAAGAGATACAAGGCAAGGTTGGTCGCTAAGGGGTACACTCAAACCTACGGCATTGATTATCTAGAGACATTTGCTCCGATGGCAAAGATGAATACAGTACGAGTTCTTTTGTCATTAGCTGCCAATTTTAGGTGGAATTTACAACAGTTTGATGTTAAAAATGTATTTCTCCATGGTGACTTAGAAGAACAGATTTACATGGAAGTTCCTCCTGGATTTGAATCTAAAGAAGGAATGGTAGTAAGTTGAAGAAAGCCCTTATGGACTCAAACAATCACCAAGAGCTTGGTTTGGAAGACTCACCAAGGTGATGATTGCCTTGGGATACAAACAGAGCCAAGGGGACCATACTTTATTTGTAAGACAATCTGATTCAGGGGAGTTACAGTCTTATTGGTGTATGTAGATGATATGATAGTGACGAGCAATGATGCAGGAGAGATGCAAAATTTAAAACGACATATTTTGAAAGAATTTGACATCAAGGAACTTGGGAGGTTAAAATACTTCCTAGGTATTGAAGTGGCTCATTCAAAACAAGGGATCTTTATTTCTCAACAAAAGTATGTGCTTGATTTGCTAAAAGAAACGGGGAAGTTGGGGTGTAAGCCAATTGATACGCCCATTGAGTTCAATCATGGACTATGTGATGCTCCTGATGATCCTATGGTGGATAGAAGTTCTTATCAGAGGCTTGTCCCAGGCTAATTATTTGGCACATATGAGACCAGACATTGCATTTGCTGTGAGTATTGTTAGTAGATTTATGCACAATCCTAAAGAAACGCATCTCAAGGCTGTCCACAGAATCTTGCAATACTTGAAGGGCAATCCCGAAAAAGGTATTTTGTTCAAGAAAGGAGAAAGCATGACATTGGAAGCCTATACTGATGCAGATTATGCAGGATCGTTGGATGACAGGAGGTCAACTTCGGGCTATTGTACTCTCTTAGGAGGGAATCTTGTAACGTGGAGAAGCAAGAAACAAAGCGTGGTGGCAAGATCAAGTGCAGAGTCTGGGTTTAGGTCAATGGCAATGGGAATATGCGAGTTGTTGTGGTTGAAGATTATTCTTGATGATTTAAAGATAAAATGGGAAGGACCAATGAGATTATACTGTGACAACAAATCTGCCATCAGTATTGCTCATAATCCAGTGCAACATGATCGAACGAAGCATATCGAAGTTGACAAGCACTTTATCAAGGAGAAACTTGAGAGCAGTCTAATATGTACTTTGTTTGTTTCATCCAAGGATCAATTAGCAGATATTCTCACAAAGGGGCTACCAAGCACTATGTTTCAAAATATTATTAGCAAGCTTGGAATGGAGGATATCCATTCACCAGCTTGAGGGGGAGTATTGAATTATGAAGCTTTATTAAGAAAGTTATGTGATTATAGAAGATTTGGTATAATTTCTTGATTCTTGGGATTATAAAGATTTGGTATAATTTCTGATTTTAGGATTATAGTTGGGTAGTTTCCTATTTTATAAAGATTTTGTTACTGTTTTTAGGCAGCAGCACCATGTATATAATGGCCGGTTGTAACCTATTTTAAATACAAGAGAGAATTATTTTTCTCCAAATTAGTTTTCAATAGTTGCCAATAAGCATTTGAGGATTATAATATCTTATATCATGCATGTATTTGTCAGGGGCAGGAATTTTATACATATTCTGAAACTTGACGCCCCATAAGATAGTTTTTTCATCAGCTTGGGTAATATTATGCAGTTAAATACTAAGATGCTAGTATGCCTTACTTCTTGGCATGTAGGCTATTTTTGTTTGCTTTCTTGTGGGACGTTGCTTTTTCTGGACACTCAAGTATGTTTTTTACCCATCTAAACTAGTTTATCATCTTGTTACCCAAGAAAACATAGTTTATCATATAATTCGCTCATATATCATGACTTGAAGGGACTCTCTGGATGTCATTTGAGAAGGAAACATTGGATCTCTAAAAGCCAAGGAATTCTTAACCCCTAATTTTAGGATAATCCACTTAAAAACTTTCTTCCATTGCACAATTGCCCTTCTCTTTCTGCTGCTTTATGCTTCAGCGTATCACCCTCTTGACCAGAGGCCTAGTTTTGGTCAGATAACTTAAGCCTAACGTCTAATTAGAGCTGAAAATTCGTTCCACCTAATGCAAACAATGCACATCTAAAAGTCTTTCCCAACAACCTTGTACATTCCCAAAAAGATCATAGTCATATCATGGCTTGAATAATTTTTCCACCTAATATAAACAAGAACATTCCACAACTTTTCTTGCCCTCAACCTTGAACTTAGAATAAAGAATTTTTTTTTGATTTTCTCTCCTATTAGATGCACCCACATTCATATCATATGCTCTCTAATAAGTAGAATATGATGCATTATATCTAGTCTTGTACTCAACTCAACTCATCTAAGCCTTTTCCCAACTACATGGGGTTGGCTGCATGAATCTGCTTCCTCCACTCTGCTTTATTCAGAGCTAAGTCGAAATTCAAATTATAAATAGTTATATTTTTTTAATTATTTCTGTCCATGTTAGTTTAGGCATACCGCTACTTCTATCCTTACCATGGATTGTTATATCTAGTCTTGTATGCTTTCTTTTTTTCCTTAATAACTATATGCTTGTTATTGCATCTGATTACTAGCATGAATCCTTCTTTTAGTTATCTTTGATATTGTTTGTCTTAGACACATCCATTCCATTGGTACTTCACTTCGGCTCTTCCTCGCTCCTTGTTTGTGGCATATCCTCTTTGCTTGGTGAGTTGAAACAACTCAGAAGTTAATGATGCACTTAGTCTTTCTTTATTCTTATAATTACTCTCCCAGGCTGATTATCATTAATCATTTTGTATTTACAATTGTCGAAATGCATAATTTTGAACTCATGGCAGGCAATACAAGTTATGTGCCTATTTGATCATCTAGAATGGATTTCTTTTGTATACTTTTATTTAGAAAAGCTTTATCTTGGCATCATGATATTTAAAAAAATGGTTTTATGGATTTTTAACGATAGGAAGTTTTATTGGAAAGAAGAGGGTAATCCAGCATTCTCAATGATGTAAGTTTGTCAATCACTCTCTTTCTTTTTCGTATTGGGTCTTTTAATCATGGTTTGTCGGGATGGGTAACCATTCCAAGTGTTGGGATGAACCATCTTGCCATCGTTCTAACATCCTAAACGGCATGTATTGGGATATCTCCCATCCTTGTTGTCAAGATGGGGTGGGCCGCCAACTTGTCTTGTTTTATGGAGAAACTGGGATAACTCCATTCTACAAGATTGAAAACTTTGCCTTTAACGCCGTTGTCACTAATTTGTCTTTGCTTGCTTAAGTGGAAACAAATAGTGAAGAAACTCATCTTAGACTCAATTGAGTGCACAAGATGCTCTTGTGAAAGCAAGATCAAAATTAAACCAGAAGTGTTGTTACTCACAATCAACAAATTACCTGTTAATTGTAGAGAAATGAAATAAGAAGTAACTTAGAAGCATATAAAAGGAATTCTTGACTTGCTGGGATAAAGTCCTTAATCGTCAATTGAACTATAAATGTCATCTTGCAACTATGCAGACTTTTCTATAGTGAGACTGTCGAACTAGTTTACATCTAATGTCTTACTAGACCTTTCCTTTATAAATATGGAGAGAATACTTCTAGTCCTTCATCAGAGATGAATATTAGATCAAAACAGCTAGTTAGATTTCCAGCCCAGCAGGTTGAAGATAGATTAAATTCAAACGCACGCATTTGTAGATCTGTGAGTTGTTAATCAGGACTAAAAGGTCTAATCAATAACTGGGGGTTGATATATATCATTTATCTGAAAAATAATTATGATCAGTAAATATAATTCTTCGAGACTTAGCTTAGCACATGATCCTAACATCATGATTGAGATTCAATGTGTGGAAAAAACCTAAGCCAATTTTCATTCAATGCTTATGCCTTACAGACCATAGATGGAATTCCTAATTGAGGGGTATTTTCCCTTATCTGGAGTTAGATCATATTATCTAGAAACATGTGATGTCATTTTGTGTTCAGCTTTGGATTCAAAATGAAAAAGAATTTGACAATGAACAACACTTAACTGCAGTGACTTTGGCGGAAACTTCTTTTCTAGAGTTTGCATCATGACAGAGACAAATATGTATGATTGTTGTTTATTTGTTGGTAGAAAATGTTGGAGCATACTTTCTCCTTATTCACCTCTCCAAATTTGACGTCCTTTTGTTGTGTATTGTTAGCAAAATTTTTACTACTCTCAGGTGCTGTAAAAGCAAAATCGCTCGGCTATTAAGCTAATATGGGGAGATTTTAATATATGCTCTTTAATATGTTCTAGATTCGTGGCCAATTAAATCATGTAGTGAGAGAGAGAAAGAGAGAGAGCTGGACTTGGCTACATTTGCGGCCAAATCCGATCACTGCCTCTACCATTAGATCCATATAGATCTCAAATCCAAAAAGCTACTCGTTAAACACTGATAACTGCTTTAAAAAAGATTCTAACAAGGTAAATGGTATTGTTTTGATGAGCTATGAATTAAGTCGGCATAGGTTAGTATGAGGTTCATTGTTACCATGATCTAAGTCTGAAAACTTGTAAGTTTGGCTTGACTAATTTATTATAAATTATATTTTAAGATAATTTTTTTTGGGATCTTGTTTTCCGATCATTTTTAGTTAGATTGGTTTTTTTATTGAAGGAAGTACCTAACATAATGTTTACTAGAGCATTATTTTTTGGAATTCTTCAAATTTGTTTTTGAAAGAAAGGGCTGATTTTCTATTCTTAAGAAATTTAATTTTTTTTATTTTTATTGAATTCAAATGGAGCATTCCCTTATTTCCATTAAAAGAGGATGCGAGCTTACGAATTGGTCTCAGCATATAACCTACGTAAAAAGTTTTTCTTAAAAAAAAAAGGTTGAAAAAATGGCAACCTGATTGCTCTACCGAACTGAAAGGGTGAACCGAATTGAATTCTGGTTGATTTGGTTTGGTTCAACAATCCTTCGTTGGAAGGAAACCAAAGTATATGAAGTGGATCAAATATGGTGCATCATCCTGGCAAAGACCTTGGTTTTTGTCTCAGGTGATAAGGATCATTATCTTAGTATTGAGATCTTAGGGCTAGCAATGGTGTCTCAAGGAGATTGTCGATATTGCTTTATTGTGTAGATGCTAGTGATGCACAATCTCCTTAATTCTGCCAAATAGGATTTGAAGATATTGACCTTTTGGTCCGTGTGGTTGCTGGGTAGTGATTTTCAGATGTAGATATTGCAACCTCAGCAACATGCAGGGAGGTTATGTTTGGTTGGAAGCTCAAATTTTGAATGACCCTATTTATGGTTTAACATCTGAGCTCGATTGCAATTTTGCCTTTCCTATCCTTCAGTTATGACTAGGTTAGCTTATAGATGTTAATCAGAGTCTAAAATGTTGCCCTAGATTCCTTGGAAAAACCTTCCCGTTTCTCTAGGATATGTTTACAATAGTCCCTTGTCTGTGGTCATATACCTTTAAAATCGAAGACGATTACAATTTTTTTTTAATACCAATATGGTTATAGTCAAACCTGTGTCTCACTGTGGGGACTGGTAGTCAGTTTTTCGGTCTTTGTTTCTGCTACAACGACATAGAAGTGAAATACCTTGTGTCAGTCGGTATAATACTGGTACAGGAGGCTTATTGGCACCGGTATCTTACGACAATAATCTGCTAAATCCTGCATAAATAGCCGAACTGCATCTGATTAATAAGATCCTTTTTTTGTCTGTATTTATCATGAATATTTTGTATTTTTTAGCAAAAGAAAATTTATATGTATTCATTAATATAGAACTTCATGAAATCTTCATAATTGTTTAATTACACGCATCATTATGCAAGCTGATTTGAAATTTGGTGCTCAAAATCCCTCTTTTTTTAGCTTTTACAAGCAAATCTTTGCTAATGAAATCTCATAAGTTTGTTGCAGGCTTTTTCACCATGTAGTATGTTGAACACGAGTAAAGATTTGTTGAGGACTTTTTTTCAGTAACTTGACACTAGCTTATGGATTTTTTTACTTAGATGCTTACCCACTGGAAGAAGAAATGTACCAAAAGAAAAATATTCAAGAAGAAATTATCTAAAACAATACCTACTAAAAGTGATGAAACTATTTTCAAAAGGTGGTGATCGTAATAATTGTTTTCAAAATGAGCATTACTGGCTAAATTGTAGACTGTCATGAGATGCTTCAACAGTGAGAGAAATCAACAAATTTTTGCTGAAATTTTGCAACTGAAATGATTGTCTGTCTCGCTGCACAAATAATTCAAAACTAGGGAGTTTAGTTGAAATCGCTTGTGTAACCAGATCTATTGAATATATAGGCCATTTATGCTATTGTGTTGCTATTACTTTTTCTTGGAATGTTAGCTAGTAGTTTTTCAATATTAAACTCAGCATATGAATTTTAAAAATATTTGAAGCATTTTGGCATTGAGTTTCAGAGATTTCTAGCGAAGATAAAAAATCTTAAACAGGTTCAGCTATCCTAAAGCTCAAATATCATAGAAGTGAGCATTTAGATGGTCAGATTTCCATCAAATGATGACACAATATATTACACTCAAAAGTTATGCAAAATGTGACTTTTAGGTCGTGTTGTTGGAACTGTAATTTTTGGTTAATTTAGTATGATATCGTAAAAACAGTGTATTTGAATGTCCCAAACAACCACTATATTTTAATATTATACCTGATTTATTATCTTCAGATTTTATTTTTGTTTTTGTTTTTTTGTCTTTTCTCTGTCTATTTGAGGTGTTTTTCAAGATTATTTTTTGGTTTAACCAGTTGAGACCCCTCAAACCACTGAAACTTGGTGAGCAAAACTCATTTGACTGACTGACATTTAAACCAAGCTTTTGAACCTTGCAGAACTTATGGTAATGATTTTTCAAAGATGTATTGCGGAAAGATGTGCTCTGGCAATAGTATCAACAAGCCATGTATTTGTTGTTAACACAAGGTTACATGGATATAAGTCAACTAAGATTTTCTTTCACACTGCAGATTGGAATGCTACTTGACATGAGGATTTTGCGGTATATTGTTCCAGTGTTTTCATTTGTTATAGTTTACTCAAAACTTCCACACAAGGTCTTTTACATGCAGCTGAAATCTGAAGTTTAGTTTTGGGGTTTTGTTATATTGATCTCTTTATAAATATGGCTGCTTTTTTTGATGCCACAGGAACTTCGTTTTGTAATTAGTTCACTTCCAATTTTCAATGTATCGGCGGCAATTGCGGCTAGCAGAATGTACGCATGATAGATTTTGTTTTTGTTCTCACATTTTTCCTAAAGTTTTTATTTAAAAATTATTTAAAAACCTAGGAGGTTAAACTATGTATATGCTATATCCATGGATTGATGAGCCAAATCGAACTAGCTAGTTCAGGCAAAATGGAACTGAACTTCGGGAAACTGATACAAAAATGCCCTTCGGATTGATTCGGAGCTCGAACTATGATAAACTACCTGCTTCAAGGGCGAGGTGGGCTTAATGAGATGTGGGCTGTTTTGAGCTTACTTAAATAAAGAAAGGGAGGTTGAAACCTCTTATGAGCTCTTATTCTCTTTCTTATTCACATTTAAAGTCATTTAAGTAAATGGAACTTTTTTATTTACTTTAGATTTTTCATGCAAATAGGAAAAATAGCCCTATTGAATTTAATAGAATACTAGTAAAATTGAATTCCTTAAGAATAAAAAGTTAATTCTCACTCTCAAGAATAAATTCAGAGAATTTTAGGAAATCTCGGTTTAGCAAATATCAAGTTAAGTTACTTTTACATCAGATAAAAATTTTAAAAAATAAATTTAACTTAGAAATAATAAAAAATACAATATTAAAAAAATTATTTTAAAATATAATTTTTAACGTTTTGGACAATACTTGGTCAAACCTTTACAAGGTTTTTAAACTTATATAGGATTCAAAAATAGAAATAATCAAAAAAATAAAGAATTTTTTTTTTCAAATCATCTCATATATCTCGTGTTATTTAGGAGTAGAACTTCTATAGTTTAGGTAGTTTGAGATTGGAACTAAAGCATTTTAAAGTATAATGCGTTAAATATATTGTAGTTCTATAATTTTCGAATGCTTTCTTTAATTTTATAATTTCTTGATATTTTCTATGTTATATAATTTTTGATATTTTCTCCATTTTTTACACTAAACTAACTTTTCTTTAAGCATATTTCATATCATTTCATTGTAATAACTCATCAAAGCAAGAAAAAATTCAATTGAGCACATTTCATTATATTTCATTTTAATTTTTAACAATCTATTTAAGCAAGAAAAGATCCATCCAAACAAAAACTGATTTTGTTTCAGTAATTTATTTTAATGCATTAGTTTGATTCTAAATATGAGAAGAAAACTCTTTTAAGCAAAAAAAAGAACCATAGAATACAATACTTTCTGATTAGTGAAGGCACTGATTAGTGAAGGCACGTTAATAACAACTTGCACATTGTAATAGAAAAATTGAGTCAAAAATGGCATAACAAAATCATTAGAGCCTTAGATAAGTATATAACAACAAATCCTTAGTTTCAAACTAGTTGAGGTCGGCTATATGAATCTTTTTTACCTATTTTTTTTGGTTTTGAGCCAGTTCGTCATATAAAAACTCAACTCAACTCGTCTAAGCCTTTGCCCAACTACATAGGGTCGGCAGCCAGTTCCTCATATATAAAGCGAATTTTACTTTAGTTTCATTTTCTTATAGCAACTATGAGATCAAGCCTTTTGGCTTACCCAAATTATTCAAACCAATATTTTGAAATAGTTATGGTTTTGACACCTAAATGCGATCCCTAATTCATTCTTGAAGATTAGAAGGATTTGACACTTTGACATGTGTTTGCACCTGACACTCGGTCCATTTAACAGTCTCTTTAGACATCTAAGGCTACTAAATAGTACTTGTTGAAAAAGTCAAATACGGTCATTTCTTCACCAAATGATTCGCTAGAAAAAATTCAATCATCTTTTTTGTAATTATGAATTTTAAAATAAAAAAGATATTCAAAACTGTACAAATTATAGAGGGATTAAGCTAATGAGCCGTACAATAAAATTATGGAAGAGAGTAATAGAAAATCGAATAAGAGTTGAAACTTTGGTGTCAAATAATCAATTTGGATTTATGCTTGGAAGATCGACCATGGAAGCTATTTATTTATTAAGAAGATTAATGGAAAGATATAGAAAAAATAAAAAAGACGTTCATATGATCTTTATTGATTTAGAGAAAGCATATGATAGAGTATCTAGAAAAATTATATATGGGTTTTAGAGAAAAAAAGGTGTTACCAAAAGATACTAGAATTGATGAAAGATATGTATGATAGAGCAACAACTATTGTTAAAACAATAATAGAGAAACTATGAGTTTTCAATTACTGTAGGTTTACATCAAGGACTTGTCTTTACTTTGTATCTTTAACCAAATATATTCAAAATGATATTCTATGGTATATGTTATTTGAAGATGATATAGTGTTGATTGATGAAACTAAATCTGAAGTAAATGCTAAGCTAAGATTTGGAGAGGCTGTAGAATCTAAAGGCTTTAAGATTAGTGGAACTAAAACTGAATACATGAAATGTAATTTAGTGGGAGTAGAAATACAAATGAAGAAACAGTGGAGATTGCAAGCCAAGAGATATCAAGGAGTGAAAAATTTAGGTATTTGGGATCAATTATCTAGCAAGAAGGTGAAATAGATAAGGATGTGATTCATAGAGTTAAAGCAGGATGGATTAAGTGGAGTGCTTCGGGAGTATTATATGATCGATGCATCCCATTAAATTAAAAAAAATCTATAAAATCACTATTAGGTCAGCTATGCTATATGGAACAAGAGTGTTGGGCAATATTGAAACATGTGAATAAATTAAGTGTAACAAAAATGCATATGTTAAGATGGATATGTGGTAAAACTTTAAAAGATAGAATTAGAAATAAATATATAAGAGCAATGATAGGAGTAGCTCCAATTGAAGATAAAATGAGAGAAAATCGATTACGGTGGTTTAGACATATACAACGTAGACTTTTAGATGCTCCAGTTATAAAGAGTGATATTTTAACAATCCATGGTAAGGATAAAGGTAGAGGTAGATCGAAACTAATATGATAAAATAATTAAAAAAGATATAACTATTTGTAATTTGAATGCCGACTTGGTTCTGAATAGAGCAGAGTGGAGGAAGCAGATTCATGTAGCCTATCCCATGTAGTTGGAAAAAGGCTTAGATGAGTTGAGGTGAATTTCGAAATGTGGCATCTGGAATGAAAAATGTGTGGTACTTCTTGATTTTCGTTATTTCTATCACGGACTTTTCTCGCAGAAGCTTGCCACATTTTATATATTCATTTTTTATTTGTTTCTTTTCAGTTGATAAATCTCAACAGGGAGTTTCATTTTTAAATACAAAAATTTGTAAATGACAGATCTTGCTTAATTTTTTTCTTCAGATATATCAATAGGAAGAAGAATGTCTGGAGGAGGCTTTATGTTATGTTGCTTGGGTCTTTTCTGGTCAGGTTAGATCTGTAGCCATTCAAAATCACAAGAAGCCTTGTGTGCTTATGCGTGCTCATGCTGTTATTCTTTTAGTCTAGGATGCTCTATGGTGACATTCATGGCATCATATGACAACTATCCGGGTGCTTATGCTTTAAAGGCTCTACATGAAAAAGGTGAGTTGATGTTAATGCATTAATACATGATTACATCTTTGTATATTAAATTTTGACCTCTTCTCTCTTCATTAAGACTCTTTTAAGGTTATATGAAATCTTGGAGGGCTTCTCTCCATAACCAAAATAAAGATCTCCTTGCATGCCAACTAGGCCTTTAAGTTTCATAATAATTTCTTGTCTTGCTCAAAGTTGCCTTGGTAAGGAATTTAGTACCCATTAATAGAGCTAACTTCAGGTTGAGAGCTGTTTGTAAAACTCTCAAAAGTCTGATAGACCATTTTTGACCCATAAATCCAGTTAAAAAGAGATAGGACATTTGGGCTAGCTTTTTAGATTTTCACATTGTCTCTTTAGATTTTTGCACACGAATTTTATTTTTTACTTCAAGAAAATAATCATCTTCTCTATAGTATTCAACTCAACTCATCTAAGCCTTTTCCCAACTACATAGGTCAGCTACATGAATCTGCTTCCTCCACCTTTATAGTATTACATATTAATATTCAAACTTTGTACCTTGTATTTGATCAATAAAGTTATTGATTGGTGCTCTGTCTAGGTGTTTCTAATAGTATGGCAGAGAAGTGGGTCCATATTGATGCCTTCACAGCAATGAATGGTGTTTCTCGTTTTTCTGAGAACAAATACCCATGGAGGTATTTTTTCTAGCTGTTATGTGAAGAAACTTTTTTGCATACCATGGAAGAGAAACTCTGAGACCAATATGATCTATATATTTTTATGCAGTCCAGTTTGTCTTGTTTGTTGCAGTAACCATTTGTTTCCCACTTATTAAGTTTTACAACTAATTTCAGTTCAAATTGCATGACTTCTAAATGTCAGTTTAGAATGATGCATACAATGAAAAAACATAAACCTAGTTATTGTTTGTGGAAGTTCCAAGAAGTCTGAAAAATAATTTACTTGGAGAAAATAACATGAAAATAAAGAAAAACAAGGAAGAACTTCACACACAGACTCACATGGTTTACTGAAAGTTGGGTGGTTGTCCACAAGAGACATTGCAGATTTTGCTATAATAGCTGTGATACAAAGGAAAGCAGAAAGCCTCTCTTTCATGAAGCTTGTATGATTGTAGATTATTTTAAGTGTGATGGAGCTAAGACTCATGAGCACCCTTGAAAACACAACTCAAGCAGGCTACTTCAACCATAACCAAAGACCTGTCATCAAACTGCTTTGTAGCAAAGTATGTTGCATGCAGCTAGATAAGCATGCGATTGATGGAAATTGGTTTTGAGCATCTCCTCTCCTCAAGATTCCCCTCCCCACCCCCCACCCCCTTTCTCCGTTTTCTATTGTGGCATTGGTTTGCTGTGGTTCAGTGCCATACCAAACTTGTCGCCAGCCAATACAGGGTGTTCGGTTTCTTAGACCTTGACTATTACCATTTTAGCTTGAATTGAGAGCAACCATCAAGCTGACTTCAACATTGGACATCAGGAATGTAGGTATCCGACCATTTGAAAGCTCCATGTAGGCACTGCTTTGAAAAAAGTGGCTGAACCATGTATCAACCACCAGCAGCTGACTTTCTCCTCTGGGTAGATGCCCAAGGCATCCTCTGATCACTCAGTGGGACATGGCAGAAATTACATGTTGTGGTCAGATTCTGCATCGGCACTACATAGGATTGAAGGGTTTCCAAGTTGAGAAGCAATCCACATGGGAATTTCCAAGATTTGAAAATAATGAGAACATGGTTGACACCTTGCAGCATGGAAGGTTGATGTTGTTTTATAGAACTTGACCTTTTGATGGTACTAGCCATATGACATACATTGCTAGGCTTGAGAAAAGGAAGAAATATTATACAATTGTAAAGTTAATGGCCTCTATGCTTCATATGTGCATATCAAATATATGATACTAATTTGTTAAGGTAATATACTACCTGATGATGCCTGATCACCTTGAGCTGACGTCCTTGAGTTTCAGTGAACTGACCGTAACCTTTACGAAGAAACTTCACCTTAACTTCGAGATCTGCAAGAAGTCCTAGGGACCAGAAATTCCGGTGTGGACCATTCAATGCTCAAGTTAGTGATCAGAATCACAGTCGTGAGCTTGAAAAAGCTCGAAAGAGAGAGAGAGGCTTAGAGAGAGCTCTCTGTGAGCAAGAATGAGTGTTTAGGAGTGTTGTTATGGTTATCTGGTTGGCGGTCCTTATCCATTTTATTGATCTTTGGATTCTGTGTGACTTGCTTGGGAAGCTTGGAGTCTCATGATGAATTATGACTTTCGGGTTTCATCTGGTTTGAGTGGTTGAGGCCTCATGATGAATAACGACTTTTATGGATGAAATGTCAGGGCTGATATCTGTGAGACTTGAGGTGCTGCCACTTGTCAAAGCATTTATGATGATGGCAGATGAGGCTTGCTTCTTAGTTGTATGTCAGCGCTAAAGGCTAAGTCCGTCAGAGTAGGTGGCTGCAGCTGGTTGGTGGGTGTTGCTTGATTTGGACAGCTGTTGCAGGCTGTAGTAGGGTATGGATGGCCGTTATGGTGTTTGCCAGATGTGTCCTCCATGCCACCTTCTGATGTCCTGTGCGGTTAGTGATGAGTAATGAACTAGGCACGTGGGCCCCATGGTGCGACCGTTGCATGTGACTTCATTAGCCACACCAAGAAGTGGCAGCCATAGCATGAGCTTTCATTCATGCATGTAAGCCTCCTCCCTCCGAGCTTTCTTCTTATATACATATATATTAAGGACTCCTTTATTACGCGCATGTGAACATCATGCACGTAAGCCTCATTCCAGTAGAGGCCGAGGCAACAGAGGAGAGGAGAATGCTGGAGATGAGACAATCGGGATCAGCTGGGGAGCAGGGTGTCGGATTCGGGGACGAAGCCGGGGGCGTCCGAGTCGAGGAGGTTCGAAAGTGAAACCTGAGTTGTCTTTGGAGCCAGGATAAAACCAAGGTGCCTAGGATGCTCGAAGCCGTGGAGCAGAGACGAGGGAGTCGAGATGGTCCCAAGGTCCCTCGTGCGGGGCGGCTGAGCAGAGTGTGTTACCCAATGCCGAGCTAGGATGAAGCTGGCGAAGACCAGGGACTGCCAGGAGCGGTGCTGTCATGGCCATCGAGATGGGACGGAGGCTGGAATGGCATGGTGCTGGGAGACCGACGAGGTCGGTGTCGGCAGTCCGAAGCCTTGGGGTCATTAGCCGAAACGAAGAGTTCCGAAGCCAGAGTTGGGAACGGCTTGAATTGTCCATGCCGAGCTGGGATCTGAAGGCCAGAAGCAAGCTAGAGCCAGAGGCCAAGAGAGGAGCTAGAGGCGTAGGGGCTCTTGGCTCTATTCTTGGAATCCGTGCGATGCTGGGGACTTCTCACGCGTTGTAGGAAGAGGGCATGCAGTCTGTGGTATTACAGTTGACGGGGAAAAGCCGACGAGGACGGGCCGAGTAGAAAAAGGCTGCTTAGGAGAAGAAGGGCAGCTTAGGATGACGGGGGCTGCCCAGGAATTGTGGGGGCCACCGAGGAAGACCGTCCAAGAAGGTTGCCTAGGATGGGGCCGACTTGTCGAGGCCAAGCCCAGATGCGGTCATTATTGCTCATGGGGTTAACTAGCCCCATCATATGTCCCCCCACTCCTTGAGCTTGTAGGCCTTGCATCCGCCAAGCGAAAGAAGTATAAAAAATTTTACCTTTTTTTTTAGTTCCTTCTAGATGAGGAAATCCCTTTATTTTTATGCTTCCCTGTGTGGACATCTGCCCGCTCTCTGGAGCCATGCTTTTGCCTGTTCAAAAAACTTTAAACAATGTTGTTGTAAGTTGATTACCTTTGACTACTGAGGGCAGCCAGCAATTCTCTCCGACGCCGGTCTGGGAGTGGATGCCCGTCAACTGTGAGCTGGGGAGTTGATCTCTCCGCTATGAATTGACTTGGGGCTTCATCTTTTTGTTACCATCCACCAACTTGGAGTTGGGAGGTCTTTTGCCAACTACTAACTTGAGGCTGCCGAGGCAGGCTTGGGGCCGCTGAGGCCGGCTCGGGGGCTGCAAAGACCGGCTCGAGGGCTGCTGAGACCGCTCGGGAGTTGCTGAGGCCAACTCGAGGGCTACTGAGACCGCTTGGGAGTTGCTGAGATCAGCTCGGAGGTTTCTTCGGCCAGCCCAATGGCTGCTGAGACCGTCCCGAGGACCGTTGAGAACGACCCGAGGGCTACCGAGACCATCCCGAGGGCTCTGAGTTCGACCGAGGGCTAAAGAGAGTGGCTAGCACCGTCAACCGTGAGTTGAGGAGTTGGTCTCTCCTAGTCGTGAGCTAACTTTATCTTCTTGGCTAGATGAAAATGATTAGCAATACGTTGCAAGTATAGAATTTTGAGTTAAGGTCTTACTCGGTTGGCCATTAGCCGTAGAGGTAAAAAAGCTGCTGAGGCTAAGATAAGGCCACTGAGGCTGAAATAGAGCCGCTAAAGCTGAAATGATTTTGGATGGCTCACTGGAGATCCTACTTAGGTGGCATGTTGGAAGCATCCATCATGGAGTCAGGAGGCCCGTCTTCACTGCATGGAGTGACTGGACGATGAAGCAGTATGCTTGGAGCTCTTTTGTGGAATGTCTTTGGAGGCATGTCTCCTTTCGCTGAGTTGAATGCTTCAGCATGTTAACGATTTGCCCCCAGGGAACTATGTCGACTGAATGTGGGAGGTACCAGTGCCGAATTTAAGAGTAGCTAGCACAGAATCCGCAGAAGGTCCTGAGCTTGGTTTGGCTCTTAGGTGCAGCAGAGAGAAAGAGGGGAGATAGGGGGAAGATGGAGTCAACAGTCGAAGCCCCTTGTCCCCATCTCCCACCTTGTATTAATAGCACCAGCACCTCCCGCTTACCATCATTAGGAATTAAAAAACCCATAAATGCTTGAGGTGACTAGGAGTTAGGATGCTTATAAATGCTCGAGGTGACCAGCCATGGACAATGTCTCAAGTTTGTCCATCCTAGGAATCACTCTGCCATCGGTACCTTCATTTAGGGGGCTTCAAGGTGCTTTTATTGCTTAATCTGCTGGGGATGCCTCCCAGCATAACTGCATAATTGGTAGAAGTCTGAGCGCGTGCCACCATGCGAAGGCTTGCAATTTAGTGTTATAGGGCTATCTTTCCTTTAGTGCCCTCCGTGTGAAGTCAGCTTCGTCGGTGCGAATATATTTTTGCTTGCTTCTTAGGAGCTCAGCATAGGAGCTCGGAGGCTTTTTGTCTAGTGAATAAGTGAAGCGAGAGCGGTGAAGTCCCTACTTCAGGGCCAAAGTGGCCACAACATCGTTGAGGTGATAAACCTCCATGGCAACCGTCCTAAAATGGGCCACAATCTTTTAGGGGTTCTTCCTCCTATCGGACGAAGAACAAGCTATCTGCCATCCGAGGAATCCTTCGACAGACGTCAAAGCGCATCAAGAAAGTACTCTCCAGCTGACTGAAAGAGTCGATGTTGTGCGGAGGTAGGGAAGAATATTAAGCGCGCAGCTTTCCGCAGGGTGGCTGGAAAAACCATACATAAAAGGATATCAATTGCTCCTTGAACTTGCATAAGAGCCTTGTAGCTCTTGAGATGGTCAAGTGGATCTGTGGTGCCATCAAACAGATCCATCTGAGGAAGGCGGAACTTGAAAGGAATGGGCTCTTCCATAATACGGCGAGTGAGGGGTGGATGAGTGTCGTAATCACCTCCGGCTGATTGTTGAGCCTCTGGCTGAGCTCCAACCGCTGGTGTTGCTTATCCAAGCTCCTCGCAACCTTGCAATTGATACCCTCATCCGATGACTCAAAAGATGAGTAGGGGGAGTAATACGAATGGTGACGTCTCTGCTCGAGTTCCTTCCAGTATCGCCGCCTAGGAGAGGGATTGCTCGAACGATGAGCGGGGGATTGCGGTCTCTTGAAAACTTCACGATGGTGGTGTTTAGGTGAAGCATGATGGCGGTGAGCCTCTCTCTGAGATCTCCTGTGGGTGAATTGTTGGCTAATTGTTGCAGCTATCATAGGCGGTGTGAGAGGCTTGGGCTGCTGCTGAGTGGCCACCGAGCGTTGCTCTTGCAGCTCATGAACTGCTGCAATCAAGGCTTGAACTTGTTGATTGAGGATGGCTAGTTGGTTAATAAGAGTAGCTGAGGCTAGTGGTGAAGGAGCAGAGAGGGTGGTCTTTACTGCTCAGTGTGATGTGGATGCCCCTCGGTATGACTAGCGGAGACCTCCGGCATGTGCGTCACCACTATGGTTGTCTTAGAAGGGACAAAGGTTTACAACTCATGAAGACAGCTTTTTTTTTCTTCAGTGCGTCCCCTTTATCTGGCACGCCAATCTGATGATGCTTGATCACCTTAAGCTGACGTCCTTGAGCGTCAGTGAATGGGCCGTGACCTTCACGAAGAAGCTTCGCCTCAACTCTGAGATCTGCAAAAAGTCCCGAAGATCGGATATTTCGGTGGAGATCCTTTGACGCTCATGTTAGTGATCAGAATCACAGCCGTGAGCTTGAAAAAGCTCGAAAGAGAGGCTTAGAGAAGAGCTCTTTGTGAGCAAGAATGAGCGTTAAGAAGTGTTGTGGTTATCTGGTCGGGGGTTCCTCTTACCCATTTTATTGATCTTTGGACTCTGTGTGGCTTGCTTGGGAAGCTTGGAGTCTCATGATAAATTATGACTTTTGGGGCTCATCTGGTTTGAGTGGTTGAGGCTCATGATGAATGATGACTTTTGTGGATGAAATGTCAGGGCTGATGTCTGTGAGACTTGAGGTGCTGCCACTTGTCAAAGTATTTATGATGATGGCAGCAATGGTGAGGCTTGCTTCTTAGTTGTATGTCAGAGCTAAAGGCTAAGTCCCGTCAGAGTAGGTGGGTATTGCTTGACTTGGATAGCTGTTGCAGGCTGTAGTAGGGTGTGGACGGCCGTTACGGCGTTTGCCAGATGTATCCCCCATGCCACTCTTTTGATGTCCTGTGCGGTTAGTGATGAGTAATGAAGCTAGGCACGTGGGCCCCATAGTGCGACCGTTGCATGTGATTTCATTAGCCACACCAAGAAGTGGCAGCCATAGCATGAGCTTGCATTCGTGCATGTAAGCCTCCCTCCCACCTTTCTTCTTATATATATATATATATATATATATATATATATTAAGGACTCTATTACGTGCATGTGAACATCATGCACGTAAGCCTCATTCCAGTAGAGGCCGAGGCAACGGAGAGGAGAGGAGAACGCGGGAGATGGGACAATCGGGAGCTGTTGGGTCCGAGAGCAAGGAGTCGGATTCGGGGATGAAGCCGAGGGCGTCTGAGTCGAGGAGGTTCGAAAGCGGAACCGGAGCTGTCCTTGGAACTGGGATGAAACCAGAGCCGCCTAGGATGCCCGAAGCCGTGGAGCAGAGACGAGGGAGTAGAGTTGGGCAGTGGGCCCTGCCTGGCATGACACGACCTAGGCCTGCTAGGCCGCACCCAAAGACGGGCCGTGCTTGGCACGACCCAGTAATAAACGGGCTGTGCCTAGCATGGTCCGTCAAAAAAAATTCTAGCCCGGCATGGCACATGGCGCATTTTGGGCCACAGGACGTGCCGGTATGGTCTAGGCCCATGCGGGCCGTGCCGGACCGGCGGATTGGATTTTTCGAGCCTAGCACGAAACGGCTTAATGGGCCGTATCGGCACGGCCCGTTTCGTGCCGAGCGGTGCTCACCTCTACGAGGGAGTCGGGATGGTCCCGAGGTCCCTCGTGCGGGGGCGTGAGCAGAGTCTGGCACCCGGTGCCGAGCTAGGACGAAGTCAGGGAAGACCAGGGACTGCCAGGAGCGGTGCTATCATGGCTGTCGAGACGGGACGGAGGCTGGAATGGCATGGTGTTGGGAGACCAGGACAAGGTCGGTGTCGATAGCCCGGGGGTCGTCAGCCGGGACGAAGAGATTTGGAGTCGGAGTTGGGAACGGCTTGAACTGTCCACGCCGGAGCTGGGATCCGGAGGCCAGAAGCAAGCTGGAGCTGGAGGCCAAGAGAGGAGCTGGAGGCATAGGGGGCTCTTGGCTATGTTCTTGGAATCCTTGCGATGCTGGGGACTCCTCACATGCCGTAGACAGAGGGCATGCAGCTTGTGGTATTACAGTTGACGGGAAAAAGCCGACGAGGACGGGCCGAGTAGAAAAAGGCCGCCTAGGAGAAGAAGGGCCGCCTAGGATGAGGCCGCCTAGGAATTACGGGGGCCATCCAGGAATTATGGGGGCCACCCAATAAGGCCGCCTAGGATGGGGCCGACTTGTCGAGGCCAAGCCCAGATGCGGTCATTGTTGTCCATGGGGTCAACTGGCCTCATCACTACAATTATGTTATAATTCATGGCATAAAGGACAGAATAGAAAAGCATGAGTATTGAATGTTGTATTGGGTGACCTCTACATGTTTTCAATGATATGCCTCTCTAGAATCATGACAATGAGTGGTCTCAACTCAACTTTACTGAATTATCTCATAAAATAAGACTCAGTTCACTAAGTACAAGCATGTATATTAGCTTGTTTTTCATATTTGGTGTGCACACAATTGTTTGTGGTTGCTCTCAGATGCTGCGCCTCAGCAGTTCCTTACAAGTTCTTTGCCATGTTTTAGGTCATCAATGTTAATAGAAATTCAAGACGTGTGTAGGCTTTCAAAGAAAAGAACTTACTGCCATATGCTAGACCTTGGAATGCTGCACTTCTATTTGTCTCCTTGAGCAAGCACTTCTGTTGTAACTTCTCTCTCATACCTGTGGTTTAGACTTTAAAGAAATTGCTATTCATTTTTAACCATACCAAGACATTTTTGTTTTAAATTCATCAAATCATGGAATTTAAGAAAGGTGCGGCCCTGTGCAAATTTTTCATCCCAAGTAATATTCCAAGATATGCACCCCATGCATGTTAACAGCTGATACTCTCAACTCAACTCATCTAAGCCTTTTCCCAGCTACATGGATTGGCTATATGAATCTGTTTCCTCCATTCTGCTCTGTTCAGGGCGAAGTCGACACTTAAATTATAAATAGCCATATCTTCTTAATTATTTCTGTTCATGTTAGTTTAGGTCTACCTCTATCTTTATCAATGCCATGGATTGTTAAAAGATCACTCTTTCTGACTAGTGTTAACAGCTGATGCATAGCTTTTATTTTAAACCTAAAGGTTACATCCGTTTGCCTTCCAATGTCAATGAAGAAAAACCTTTTTCCTTTTGTATTTAATTCAAGACCATGTTAAAGCCATAATTTGACATTGCAGCACTTGTACTCTCTAGGATTGTTGGTAATCACAGGTCATGTCACTTTTAGCATTTCCTTTAATTAGATATGTCAAAGTTAGGGAAGCTTAGCTTTAGTGATACCTGTTATATTACTTCATGCAATCTTTTATATCTTTCATGTGAACTGTTTCTTTTTGTGTGAATAGATACTCTAAGGAAGAAGAGATTGCCTTGGAAGAATATCGTAACAGAAATTTCACCTACCTGCTCAAGTAAGCTTCAACTCTAACCTATGGCTTCTTGGAGGCACTCAATATTATTATCTATCTTTTCATAGTAATGTGCATGTATGCATTTGTAGCTTGTATTGTGTTTTCTTCACTAAACACCTCTCACCAAAGTGAGGGAAAAAAAACAATGTTCCCCCATCCCATCCCCTCCCCAAGAGTCCCACCAGATTGTGGGCACACCTCCATACAAGGGAGGGGAAGAATATTGAATTTGCCTGCTGGATGCCCTTGTTCCATTATTTTTACCCCCCTTTTCATTTGAATATATTTCTAATCTAGAAAAAGATCCTTGCTCTTGTAACAGTTAAAGGAGCCAAAAGTTTTTTGTTCATGGGAATGCAAGAGACCAAGATATTGCTCTGTCAAACTGGCCAGGTTGTCCATAGTGTCACGTTGAGGAACCATATCCTGCTGATATTAAAAAAACATGCCATTCGGCAAAACAGCAATTGCGCTATATTGAGGTAGTTGAAAACAGCTATTGCAAGGTGTAATAGTTTCAAGTTAAACAGAACAGGAAATAACAAGTCATTCGTCATGAGGGAATGGATTGCACATCTGAAATAGCATAGCACCCATAAGATTATGACGATCCTGATTCATCACTCAGGGGCATGCTGATTATTTATTGATATGACATGCAGTGTAGCAATACAGTCATCAACATTTTATTATGAATATTCGTTGTGCACCAATTCTCATTGCCATTCCTTGTGACATCCCTGATTGAACGCTCTTAGGTGGTCTGACTAATTCAGAAGCTGGTAAGATTTGTCATGAACATTGATATGAGAATGATATTTCACCAAGTTCGTCAAATATTTCCTTGAAAGTTTGTTGTCTTTCTATGTGTGCTGCTTTCTATGATAATATATCTGCCTTTGTTGTTCCTCTTAAATTTGAGCTCGCCGCATCTTGAGTGTGTCCAATATAATCTATCAAAATATTTTTAAATTTAAGATCAAAATATTATTGAAATATAAGGTTCTCAGGGGAATTGTATAATCCAACCACTTGTTATAAATGTATTATAATTTAAAATAGTTAAGGTAAATTTTACTTTACAACTTAAGGAATTTGAAGTAATGTTATGGATGAATGATGGGAATTGAACCCGCGCACGGTGAATTTGCAATCCATCTGAAACTTCTGCTGATGGCATGGTATCAAAAGAGTCAACATTCCGAGAATTAGATGAGCTTTTAGCAAGTGGGTGTATGTAAACACGGTCATGGGTGATCCCAGATCCCAATCCTTTAGGAGAACTTGCTAGCCATCAGCTGAATCAGAAAATCTGCAACACCAATCCTGACACTGGACTTTCACTGTAGAAGGACATCTAAACATTCCCCAAGGGTCCAAGATTCCTATAGCCAACAAGATGACATTGGATACCACATCAGATAGGATAACATGCACGCTCTATCCCATTCAAGACCCTGCACAAATAAAAAAAGGAGAAGTGGATGCTTTGTTTTTTCTCAAATAAGATCAGTAGAGAAAATTGAGATTAACTGACATCATTCCTTTTCTGAGAGAGCATTAAGAGAGACAAAGACCAAGGGGTCATGTGGATGGAGATAAATTGTTAAAGGGGGTCGGTTGGAGGGGTTGAGAAAGAGATGGATTGCACAAGTGAGAGGAAGGTTCTCGAGTCCTCAATTTATTTATTTATTTTGGTTGGTTGCTTCTTAAGATCAAAAGCCAACAACCACACCTAAGTATGACAATTTCATTGCATTAAACTAATTTAAAACAAAAGAAAACAGCCAATTGAGGTTGTCATCTTCCTTCTGCGCTGTGTAAAGGTGGCATTCGATGGATGAGAAGGCCATCGATTTGATCATCCAAAGACTACTTATGGTCTGATATTTTTTGCATAGAACTAAGAGTAATGCATTTGCTTCAATTATGAGAATATCTCAGTAAATACATATTAAGTTTAAAATTTATGTACTTTGCACCATATTTTTTTATTAAGTCTTCTATAAACTTTAAAATGATTGGTTCAATCATTCACCAATTAGCAAAAATAATAAGTGTTTGCCTTTTGTACTTTATAGAAAATCGTTAATATATATTATATGTAATTATTTGAAAATATATAATAATGAGCATATGTTAATTGAATCAATGTGTGTGTGTGTTGCTCAAAGTTCTTTACTTTTTTATTACTAATCATCTAAAAAAAAGTATATTTGTAATTAATATTATTAATCATATTTAAAATTAAATGATCATTTATGTCTTAGTTGTTGATACTATAGTAATTATCTATTTCTTTATCTTAAGTGTGTGCATATATATATATATTCAAAATTTATTAAAATAAAAAATGCATAAAAAACATTAAGTTAATCCAAGTCTATTTAGTTGTTAAGGCCTTGTTTGATAGATCGGTATGGTACATGATTATTGAATCAATGATATCTCATACCTATGGGATTGGACTAGATTACATTAAAGTGTTTGGAATGCAAGATTGAAAATAAGAATGGCTCTTATGTAATCTAATCAATAGTTCTTGAAAGACATGCATATAAGCTTAGATTAAATTAGATTGGCTTTAATTTTACTAAAATATAATTTTTCCACTTTTAATATAAATTATTGGTCATTTAAAAATTATACAAGGTAATTTGGTAAAATAATGCTCAATCCCATTATGTGAGATTAGAAAATATAGGGGCTTGTGCTTCTGAATTGGAAAAGCCTTTGTACATTGCCTTCGGTACAACAAATCTTATGTGGGCTGCACTACTCCTTATTGGTTCACATGAATCCTACATGGCTTGACGTGATGGGACATGATAAGAGCATGATATGATCTTAAATTTTGAGCATGACGTGCATTAATACCCGTTTAGCTTTTTTTTGAAATTTGTGTATAGACCAGAGACAGTGCAAGGCTTGTTTTCTAAATGAGTGTCATAATTTTATAACTATGGTGACGTAAATTTACAACTCAGGTGTCGTAATTTTTTTTTTACTTTCTAAATGGGTGTCATAATTTTATAACTATGGTATCGTAATTTTACAACTGGAGTGTTGTAATTTTTTTTAACCAGGATGTCGTAAAGCTTTGCCTTAATGTTTTCTGAATATGTTTTCTAATTTTATAACTACAATGTTTTAAATTTACAACTGAGGTATCGTAATTTTTTTGGCTTTCTAAATGGGTGTTATAATTTTATAATTATAGTGTTGTAATTTTATAACTAGGGTATCATAATTTTTTTTGGCCGGAATGTCGTAAAGCTATCTTAACATTTTTTGAATGGGTATCGTAATTTTATAACTATAGTATCATAATTTTACAACTGGAATATCTTAATATTTTTTTGAAAGGCAAGCCATCTCATCCTGTCCCATCAGAAACATCGTATCGCTTACGGATTTGTAATCATAATCTATATTATCTCATCCCCTCACGTTAAGCTATATAGGATGTACATAGACCAATAAAAAAAGATGGTGCAGTCAACGTAAGATTTGCTGCACCAAATGCGGTATACAAAGTCTTTTCCTTTTGAATCTGATGGTGGTTGGTATTCCATGCCCATCAATAAGGTAGGCCCATAAAATTGGAATCTAATCTTTGATCTTCCGATTAGATTTTCAATCAAATTCAATCTCATTAATCCAATCCAATTCCTACTATACCATTATACCAAATATACCCACCCCAAGAGTATTATAGTAAAGGTATACTATCCGATTATTTTTTCCATTGTTGCTAGTTTGGTCCTATGTCACAATCAAGGAATATTGGTGTGGTACATGTGGAATAGTAACAGTTAGGACCTAAGTGCAATTATTAAGAGATTTACATATAAACATTACCAAATAGTCAATATTCAATTTTGATATAGTCAGGTAATCTATAAGCAATGGCAAAAGCAAGTAATCACTAATTATTATTATTATTATTATTATTATTTGTTTAGATATTATAAATTATTTGTAATTTAAGATTGTATATAGTTATTTCTTATTCTTCATAGTTGGTTGTGATGTGGCTGATGTAGCCACGAGGGTAATTATGGCAAAATCCAAATCTTAAGGCGGCCCCGCCCCGGCATCTCCAAGTCGGCCAAGTCAGTCCCGACCTTCCCTGGTCGGCCCCGCTCGGCCCCGGCATCTTCAAGTCGGCCAAGTCGGCCCCGACCTTCCCTGGTCGGCCCCGCTCGGCCCTAGCATCCCCAAGTTGTCCAAGTCGGCCCCGACCTTCCTTGGTTGGCCTCGCTCGGCCCCGGCATTTTCAAGTCGGCCAAGTCGGCCCCGACCTTCCCTGGTCGGCCCCGCTCTGCCCCGGCATCTCCAAGTCGGCCAACCTTCCCTGGTTGGCCCTGCTCAGCCCCGATCGGCCCCGACCTTCCCTGGTCGGCCCCGCTCGGCCCCGGCATCTTCAAGTTGGCCAAGTCAGCCCCGAGCTTCCTGGTCGGCCCCGCTCGGCTCCGGCATCTCCAAGTCGGCCAAGTCGGCCCCGAGCTTCCCTGGTCGGCCCTGCTCGGCCCCGGCATCTCCAAGTCGGCCAAGTCGGCCCCGACCTTCCCTGGTCGGCCCGCTCGGCCTCGGCATCTCCAAGTCGGCCAAGTCGGCCCACCTTCCCTGGTCGGCCCCGCTCGGCCACGACATCTCCAAGTCGGTCAAGTTGGCCCCTACCTTCCCTGGTCGGCCCCGCTCTGGCATCTTCAGGTCAACCGAGTCGGCCCTGCTCGGCCTCGACGCCCTCCGGGGGTCAAGGCTGTCTCAGGTTGGCCCAAAACGGTCCCGCCTTCGCACCGTCCTTCTGACGCGCGCTGCCTGGCATCCTAAGCCCAACTACCCACTGGCCATGCCGCTGATGGGACTGGACCTAACTACTGTCAGCCCCACTGACCGATGGGACGTAGCTCACCAACCGCCTTTTCCCTCTCCGATGGGATAGAACCCACCAACCAGCCCAAATTCACGCAACCCCATAAATCCCGTGGACATTCCTTCCTTACGGAACTCCACGTGGTTGTGCAGATGTCAACCCCCTATAAAAGGGTAAGTCCACTCAGAAACAAGGTACGCAAACTCATACACTCGCTACCCTGATATCAGAAAGGGACTCCCCTCTTTTTGAGGACTCATTTTTTCTCCCCAAGCTCGTCTGAGCTCTTCCTCAGCTGTAACCCCAATTACTGACTTGAACGTCGGAGGATCCCCACAGAGCATCCCTCCGGTCTTGGGACTTTTTGCAGGCCATCCGATCAAGCGTGGGATCGCAGATTAAGCAACTCTCTTATTCCGACGTTCGAGACCGGTGATCAGGCATCATCAGATTGGCGCACCAGGTAGGGGAGTGAGGCAAGCAAAGAAAGCCAAACCATACAGTATACTTCTCTTTTCTCTCCCTCTCCCAACAATGGTGATGACACGAGCTCATGATGCCTCAGTCAGCCACCCCGGGGGCATCTTCCCCCGGCTAAGCAGCAGGAGACCAACCTACCTATGGCTGATCCTCCTATTATTCCCCCTCAACTAAAGTGGCTGCCTCGGCTGCAGAGCAGTTGGTAACTCTCACTCGGCAAGTTCAGACCCTCACCGCCATGGTCCACGGACTCCAGCAGCAGCAGTCCGTGGCCACTCAGCATTAGACCGCTTCCTCGGCCAGTCAACAATCTGCAAGGGGAGGCTCTCCTCAGCGAGAGGCCGGTCGTCGGGCTTCCCCAATGAAGCCTCGCATGAGGCCCCCAAGCGGCCGCGATTTTCAGATTGCGGCCCGAGCAAGTTTCCTCCAGAGCCGCACTTCCAGGAGGAACCGAAGCGAAATCTCACCTTCCGCATCCTTCTCCTTCTTCTTTGTCTTCCTCTTCTTCATCCTCCAAGCCATCTCGGAGGGCCCCGACGATCAGCCGCCGGTGGAAGAGCCTGGACAAGTACAACGGCGACTAGACGAGCTCGCCAGGAAGATCAACAATCAGCCGGAGGAGTATGACACCTGTCCTCCTTATACTCGCCGAATACTAAAGGAGCCTGTCCCCTCCAGATTCTGATTCCCCTAGATAGATCCGTACGATGGCACGACGGATCCTCTCGACCACCTCGAGAGCTACAAGGCCATGATGCAGGTCCAGGGTGCGTCAGATGCCCTTCTCTGCAAAGCTTTTCCTGTTACTCTGCGGAAGGCTGCTCGCGCGTGGCACTCGCGCTGTCCCCCCATAGCATCGACTCCTTTCGGGAATTAGAAAAGGCCTTTCTGGCACATTTTGATGCTTGCCGGTGAATTCGAGGGTCGCGGACAGCCTCTTCTCCATGCGCCAGAAGGAGGGGGAATCGCTGCGGGACTTCGTGTCCCGGTTCAAAACCACCGCCCTTGAAGTCTACCATCTGGACAATGCGGTGGCAACATTGGCGCTGAAGTGGGGACTCCTCCCATCCTGCTTCACCTTTTCTCTGGACAAGAAGCCCCCGGGTTCCTACTTGACCTTCTCCTTCGAGCTCAGAAGTACATCCGCGCGGATGAGGCCGACCCCACCCACCGGGAATCATCAAGGAGCTCCAACCGCAAGCCTGATCGCCCCGAGCTGAGCAGGCCCTCTCGCCATCGACGGCCTGACCGCCTTGCCGACCCGACAACAGGCGTCGAAGCCCCATCCCCGATGAGAGCAAGCTCATGCTTCTCCTCGCCCCTCGATCCCACATCCTAATGGAAATCGAGGGCGAGCCTTATCTCCAGCGCCTCCTCCTATGAAGAAAGGTCCTTCCCGCGACAAGAGCCGTTACTGCCGATTCCATCGGGATTACGGCCACGACACCAACAGCTGCTACAGCCTAAAGCGGGCCATCGAGGAACTCATCCAGCGGGGCTACCTCAGCAAATATGTCCAGAAGGGGCTGCAACCGCTGTCGGTGCTCATGGGACCCCCACCTGCTCAAGCCGCTGTCGACAACACCCCCACAGTAGATAGTTGGAATGGTATCCTGGGGAGCGGCTTCCGCATCTAAGCGACCGAGAGGGGAAGAGGCGCCGGGTAATGTAGTTCTTGGGGGGGATCGGCAAACATTGAGAATGTAAACAATGAAGGCATCGCCGTCTCCATGACGATCGCCAAGCACCCTGTAAAAAGGATATTGGTTGATAGTGGCAGCTCAGCTGACATCCTTACTTATGACGCTTTTGTTGGATGGGATTGTCTCTAGACTCTCTTCAGCCTGTGGCAACCCCTTTGGTCGGATTCACCAGAGATTCGGTAAGGGTTGAGGTGAAATAACCTTGCTTGTGACAGCAGGAACACCACCATGCCAAAGCACAGTGATCATGAAGTTCTTGGTTGTACGGGTCCCCTTGGCATACAATGCCATTCTCGGGCGCCCAGGCTTAAATTTATTGGATGCGGTTATCTCCACCCGATGCCTGCTGGTGCAGTTCCCTACTAGCGAGGAATTGGGGAGATGAAAGGCGAGATCGGCTCAGTTCTGCCTGCTATCACACGGCGTCAAGCCCCTTGGAGGCCGAGCCGGTCCCAGAGGCACCTGACCCCAGGGAGTTCGACAGGAGAGGGGAGCCGGCCGAGCACCTCCTGGCCTTTCCCCTCGGGGATGATCCGGCGAGGACCGTGCGCATCGGCGGACTCCTCCCCCTGGAAGATCGCGATCGCCTCCTAACCTTCTTGCGGGCCAACTCAGACATTTTCGCTTGGTCAGTGTCTGATATGCCCAGCATTCCTCCATAAGTAATCACCCATAAGCTCAACATCGATCCGAAGCACCATCCAATCCGCCAGAGGAAGAGGAGCTTCGCTTCCGAGCAACAAAGGGCCATCGATGAGGAGGTTAACAAACTGCTCAGTGCTGGCCACATCCGAGAAGCGCATTACCCTAGCTGGCTGGCCAATGTGGTCATGGTATGGAAGGCAAACGGGAGCTGAGAATTTGCATCGACTTCACCGAACTCAACAAGGCGTGTCCGAAAGACAGTTTCTCCTGCCAAAAATAGACCAGCTGGTAGATTCCACCTCCGGCCACGAGCTCCTCAGCTTCATGGACGCCTTCTCTGAATAAAATCAGATAAGGATGGACCCCAGTGACGAAGAGCACACATCCTTTGTGACAGAAAAGGGGATTTATGGCTACAAAGTGATGCCTTTCGGTCTCAAGAACGGGGGCGACCTACCAAAGATTGATGAACAGGTGTTTCAGGATCAGCTAGGTCGAACATGAAGTCTACGTGGATGACATGCTGACCAAGAGCATCCGCGCTTCTGATCATGTTTCGATCTAGAGAAAATTTTCAGCAACCTTTGCCGCTTCCAGGTCAAGCTGAATCCCAAGAAATGCGCCTTTGGGGTCACGGCAGGCAAGTTCCTGTTTTATGGTGACTCAGCGGGGGATCGAAGCAAACCCAGAGAAGATCAGCGCCATCCTCGATATGAGGCCACCATCCAGTAAGAAGGAGGTGCAGCGGCTAACGGGGAGGGTGGCAGCTCTAAGTTGTTTCCTCTCCAAATTGGCCGAGAGGTGCTTGCCCTTCTTCAAGGCCCTGCAGAAAGTAAACAGCTTCGAGTGGACGGACGATTGCCAGAAAGCCTTCGATGGCCTGAAGGCATTTCTGTCTTCTCCTCCGCTCCTGACCAAGCCAAGAGACGGGGAAAGTCTCTTCCTATACCTAGCTACTTCTTCGGAGGCCGTTAGCTCAGTCTTGGTGCGTCTCGATGCTGACGGAACCTAGAGGCCAGTCTATTATGTGAGCAAGGTGCTCCACGATGCAGAAGTCAGATACTCCAAGACAGAAAAAATCATCTTCGCTCTGATCGTCTTCGCTCGGCATCTCCACCCTTATTTTCAAGCCCATCCCATAGTGGTGCTCACGGATCAGCCCCTCTGAGCCATTCTGGCTCGTCCAAACACCTCAGGCCAACTCGCCAAGGGGGCCATCAAGCTAGGAGAGTTTGACCTCTCCTTCCAAGCGCGGCCGGCCTTGAAGTCCCAAGTCCTGGCCAATTTCCTAGTCGAGTGCACTTGGGCGGATGAGGAGACCAGGGAGGTTTCCGTAGAGCAGCATGAGCCCAGGCCAAGCAGCGATGGAGAAACCTGGATCCTCCATGTAGACGACGCGTCAAACTCTTAGGGAAGTGGTGCCGGTCTCATTCTTACAGGACCAGGTGGAGAGAAGGCAGAATGCGCCCTACGGTTTCTATTCAAAGCCACCAATAACCAGGCCGAGTATGAGGCCTTGCTGGCAGGATTAAGGCTGGCCCAAGAATTTGGAATAAGGCGTCTCAGAGCTTTCACCGACTCGCAACTCATCTCCGGACAAATCAACGGAGAATACGAGGCGCGTGACCCTGCTATGACTCAATACCTGAGCAAGGTTCGGCTCTTGGTCTCTTCGTTAGCTTATTTCAACATCAATTACATCCCCCAGAGTGAGAACGCCAAGGCCGACATCCTTTCCCGTTTGGCTACCTCCGCCGACAGTATCGCAAGAGACGCCTACATCGAATACCTAGAAAGGCCCAGCGTAGAAGATGGCGAGGAAGTCCTCCCGCTTACCCAAGAGCCTACCTGGATGGATGCCTACGTCCGCTATCTCGCTGACGGCACCCTCCCTGATGATCGCAATGAAGCCAAGCTGCTCAAGTGGAGGGCTTCCAAATTCATCCTCCTAGACGGACGTCTATACCGGAGGTCATTCTCTTACCCCTTGCTCAGATGTGTAGGACCTGCCAACACCGACTACATCCTTAGAGAAATCCATGAAGGCATCTGCGGAAATCACCTGAGGGGTAGGTCCCTGGCCCAGAAGGCCCTTCGACAGGGATACTTCTGGCTTACCATGAGGGAGGACTGCCAAACTAGTTCAGAAGTGCGATGGTTGCCAGCGCCATGCACACATCCAACACCAACCGTCTATCCCGCTCAATCCGCTCTCAGCCCCCTGGCCCTTCGCCCAGTGGCGAATGGACATCCTTGGGCCATTCCCCCCAGCTTCGGGACAGCGAGATTCTTGCTAGTAGCCATCGACTATTTCACCAAGTGGGTTGAGGTTGAGGCGCTGGCTAAGATCATCGAGAGTAAAGTCAAAGCCTTCTTCTGGAAGTCGATTATATGTCGCTTTGGCCTGCCGTGCACCCTCGTCACGGACAACGGTCGCCAGTTCAACAATGAAGCATTCAAGACTTTCTGTGGCGAGCTAGGCATTCACCATCGATTCACCTCTGTCGGCTACCCCCAGACCAGTGGGGAGGCCGAGGTCATGAACCGCACCATTCTCAGAGGGCTCAGGACTCGGCTAGATGGATCAAAAGGTCGATGGGTGGAGGAACTCCCCAGTGTGATATGGGCTTACCATACGACCCCCAGAGCCCCGATAGGCGAGACCCCTTTCAGTCTCATCTTCGGATCCGAAGCTGTCATCCCTGTTGAGATCAGACTGCCCAATCCGCGCTGGAGTCCTTCAACAAGGAAGACAATTCCACATTGATACGAGCCAACCTGGACTTTATCGACGAAGCACACGACCGGGCAAGGCTGCGTATGGCGACCTTCCGTCAGTGGGCAGCCAAATACTACAACGCCCGAGTTCGTCCCAAGGTTTTTCGCTACGGAGATCTGATTTTAAGAAAGGCTGAAGTATCTAAGCCCACAGAGGGGGGCAAACTGTCCCCCAACTGAGGGTCCTTATCGCATCGCCGAGACACACCAGGGGGCATACAGGCTGGAAGAGCTCAACGGACAACTCATTCCACGTACCTAGAACGCGGATAATCTCTACCGATATTATCAATGATGTATCCCCAAGAATACAAGCAATAAAAGAGATCCCTTCCAACGCCACAGCCTGCTCTCCCTTGCATCCAAGGACCAAATCTCACAAAAGGAACTCGCCGGCATCGCGGCCCACGGGACACCACTCGGCCCCGGCATGGAGGTGCCCCCGAGATGGTTAAGACCCTAAAGGCTCCGTACCCGCCGAGTCCCCTCGGGCGGCACACAAACCCCCGAGACGGTTCAAAAGGAACTCGCCGGCATCACGGCCCATGGGACACCACTTGGCCCCGGCACGGAGGTGCCCCCGAGGTGGTTAAGACCCTAAAGGCTCCGTACCCGCCGAGTCGCCCCTCAGGCAGCACAAATCCCCGAGGCGGTTCAAAAGGAACTCGCCGGCATCGCGGCCCACGGGACACCACTCGGCCCGACACGAAGGTGCCCCCGAGGCGTTAAGACCCTAAAGGCTCCGTACCCACCGAGTCACCCCTCGGATGGCACACAAACCCCCGAGGCGGTTCTAAAGGAGCTCATCGGTATCGCGGCTAACAGGACACCACTCGGTCCGGCTTGGAGATGCCCCCGAGTCGGTTCAAGTCCCTAACAACTCCGTACCCAATCGAGTCATCCCTCGGGCGGCACACAAACCCCCGAGGCGGTTCTAAAGGAGCTCACCAGTATCGCGGCTAATGGGACACCACTCGGTCTGGCTTGGAGATGCTCTCGAGTCGGTTCAAGTCCCTAACAGCTTCGTACCCGATCGAGTCGCCCCTCGGGCGGCACACAAACCCCTAAGGCGGTTCTAAAGGAGCTCACCGGCATTGCGGCTAACGGAACACCACTCGGTCCGGCTTGGAGATGCCTCCGAGTGTTCAAGTCCCTAACAGCTCTGTACCCGATCGAGTCACCCCTAGGACGGCACACAAACCTCGAGGTGGTTCTAAAGGAGCTCATCCGCATCGCGGCTAACGGGACACCACTCGGTCTGGCTTAAGATGCCCCCGAGTCAGTTCAAGTCCCTAATAGCTCCGTACCCAGTCGAGTCACCCCTCGGGCAGCACACAAACCCCTGAGGTGGTTCTAAAGGAGCTCACCGGCATCGCGGCTAATGGAACACCACTCGGTCGGCTTGGAGACGCCCTCGATTTGGTTCAAGTCCCTAACAGCTTTATACCCGGTCGAGTCGTCCCTCGGGCGGCACACAAACCCCTGAGACGGTTCAAAAGGAGCTCCGGCATCGCAGCCTACGAGACACCACTCGGCCCTGGCACAGAGGTGCCCCTGAGGCGGTTAAGACCCTAAAGGCTCCGTACCCACCGAGTCATCCCCCGGGCGGCACACAAACCCCGAAGTGGTTTTAAAAGAGCTCGCCGACCCTCACAATCTTCAAGTCTGCCGAGTCGGCCCCGACCACCCCTGGTCGGCCCCACTCGGCCTCGACATCTCCAAGATTAGGCCGAGTCGACTCAGACCTTCCGGTCAAGCCCCACTCGGCCCCCGTTTTCAAGCCGATCTCGGCACTAAGTTGCCCTCGGATCATTCTAAGTCCTTAGAATATTCGAGCACAGACAAATCTCCCTTCAAACGGCCTGCAATAACTCAAGGCATCCTAGGTAATCTCCTACGCGGCCGGCTTACACTTCGAAGATGCATCTCAACATTGGCCAACCTGATACAATGGTTCGGCCACGCATTATCAACGTGCGCAACACTCAGAGTAAAGGGGCATCTTAGAAGAAAGGCCCTCTCGTCAACAGGTATGGGACCCGTTTTATTGCTAGTCGCACAACGAAACATTCAGCCCAGAGGAAAGAAGAAACGAGCAAGACAAAGGACAAAAGCGTCTCACAAAAAGTTCTTCTTCATTGATAATGAAATTGAAGTACAAAATTTGGGCCCGAGGCCGGTTACAAAAAGAAAAGGGAAAAGAAACAACAACTTTTTAGGGCTCGTTTGGGCCCGGCTCTCCCTTGTCGTCCCCTTCCTCCGCCGACTCCTCGTCAGATTCCCCGGGCCGGATTCCCTTGAGCTCGGCAATGTCAATTTTAAGAGCCACGAACACCATAGTCTTGCACATCTCGAAGCCCTTGACGTAAGCATCAAGGCTGTCCTCGAGGACCTCCTTCCCAAACTCCGGCGAGGATTTGTAGTTGGAGACGGCCTGCTCTGCCTCGGCCTCGGCTCTCTGTGCCCTGGCCTTGGCCTCCTGGACTTGCGCCACGGCCTCCCTGGCTCGGCCCTCGGCTTCTTCGGCTCGAGCTTGGCCTTGTCCGCATAGGCCACAGCCCCAGCCTTCTCATGGCCCACCTCAATCGCCGCCTTCTCCGTGGCGGTAGCTCTCTCCGCGGCGGCCCGGGCCTCATCTCTCGCCGCTCCGACCTCCCTCTCGGCGCATTGAAGCTGACGGACCAGCTCCTTATTCTGTGCCACGGCGGTCTTCAGTCGGTCCGAGACCAGCTCTAATTTGGCCTCGGCCGCGGATGGCCGGCCGCTCTCGGCTTCGGCCCGGCATTCGCCTCCCTTATTCGGCCGCCCAGGTTCTCCTCCCGGGCCTTGGCCTCCTGATGAAGTCGAGCAAGGCTCTGGGACTGAGCCATGCTCTTTCTTGTACTTGTCGGCCCGCACCATGGCCCTTGTGAGCGCGTCCGAAGAATGGGCCACCGCCTCACGAAGGCCGATCGTGCCGTTGGCCATCTGCAGCAAGGGGAACATGTTAACCCTAAAAGATTGGAGCATCAAAAGACACGTCCGGAAACAGAGAGAACTCAGAAGGTTACCTGGACAATGGCAACCATCACCATATCCAGGAGCGCGGAGTAGCTCAGTCCCCTGTCTCCTCCTCGACTTGGCAGTCCGGACTCTTGACAGAAGACGGGCGGCCTGCGCGGCATCCGCCATTGAATCGAGCCTAGGGGCCAGCCGCGTCGGCCCCTCCTGCGGACCTTCAACCCGAGGACGGGTCGGGTGGTGCACCAACTGCTGGGATGAGCTCTCCCCCATCCCTCTGCTCCCTGGTCACCTCCGCCCCGGTATTGGATTTCTTGGTGACTTGCTCCCTCTCTCTGGCAGTTGGGGGAGCCCTCTTCGTCTTCGGCTCGGCGGCAGCCAGAGGGCTGACGCAACTGTGACCTGCCCCCCTCAGCACGTTGGCGGCGGCAGGAGCTTCCTCCTCAAGATCCACAACCACCACGGTGGCTCTGGTGGTGGCTGGAATCTCTCCCTCCTCTATCTCGTCCCGGCTGGCCTCGGGACCACTTCTCCAGCCGGCGCTTCTTTAGCCGGCTCCTCTGCAGGCGTTGGAGCCTTGAGGACCTAGCGGCTTGGGTCGGCCCAGCTCGCTCCCCTCTTCGGGCCTTCTTCACCGGTCTTGACGTTTCCCGGTAGATGGCCTCTTCTGCTTCAAGGCGGCATCAAACGCACCGGTGGAGAACTTCATCGCTGCATCCAAAAACGAGAAGTGTTAGTGACAACGTATAGCAATCCTTCGGTCGAGACAGAAGGAATCATGTGTCGTGCTCACCAACCGCCGGGGCCAACTCGGCTTCTATCAGGTTCTCCTCAGACAGGAGTTCCTTGTAGCCAGGGATTTGGCAGTTGGACAACTGGGTGAAGAGTTCCCTATCTCTCTCCCCCACAGTAGCATTATCATTGGAGCTGGTGTCCGGCTCCACCCAGTCGGTCCTCACCCCCTCGACATGGGCAAAAAGGAAGCAGGATTTCCATCCCCTAATCTTGGACGGAAGACCTAGGGGGAAGGCCCTACCCGGCCTGGCGGTGAAAGCCCATCAGGCCCCCTCACCTTGGCGGCGGAGTTTATAAAATGCCCGGAACAGTGATAACCCCGGCCGGGCCTCCTGGAAATAGCAGAGAATAACAAAGGCGCAGATGATCTGAATCGAGTTCGGAATCAACTGCGCCGGCACTAGCCTATACCTATCTAAAAGGTTCAGAAAAAAGGGTGGAGAGGAAGGGCAGCCCACACCGAAAAATTCCTCATACAGAGCGACCCGATCGGGTAGGTGGAGGTCACTCTATCTTCGGGCCCCGGCGCGAACAGATGAATGAAGCTGGGGACCATGTACTTAACCCTAATGGCCTCTACATCTTCGGGGGTCATGGTTGAGGCCACTCCGACGGACCTGCCGGATCAGAACTCACCGCCGAAGGTTGTCCCGGACGGAGGGAGGACACATGAACTGCCCTAATAGGGGAGGCTGAGGCGGACGGAGGCCCGGTCACCGATGGTCGACCGTGGATGGCGATTCCGCCCACCGGACGAGGAACCTGACGGGCTAAGGAGGATTGGTCTTCACTATCGGGGGAAGATTCAACTACAGGCCTTTTACCCTCCTTAATGGCACGATGGTCCATGGATGAAAAGGAAAAATGAAACTAACCTGGAAATCAAAGGGAATTTGGAGACAAAAGGGCTCAAGTCGCAGAAGAACTCAGAGAAGGAAAGCTGGAAGAAAACAATGGTAGTGTAAAAGCTTTCCTCAGGCCCTTAGGGCGCTTTTATACCCCATCTCCGAGCGATGATAATCGAGGCCCTACCACGTGGCGCTCTCCTATTACGCCACAAGCTGTCCCGAAAATCTCGCCTGCACCCGAGGCA
>UESW01001826.1:42677-123724 GCA_900491605.1 Calamus simplicifolius | reverse complement strand
ACCTTCCCTGGTCGGCCCCGCTCGGCCCCAGCATCTCCAAGTCGGCCAAGTCAGCCCCGACCTTCCTGGTCGGCCCCGCTCGACCCCGGCATCCCTAAGTCGGCCAAGTCGGAGGGTCCCCATCGAAGTATCCCTCAACTGTGACCCCGATTATTGACTTGAACGTCGGAGGGTCCCCACCGGAGCATCCCTCCGGTCTTGGACTTTTTGCAGGCCATCCGATCAAGTGTGGGATCGCAGATTAAGCAGCTCTTTTCTTTCGACGTTCGAGACCGATGATCAGACGTCATCAGGTTGGATAAAACATTAGTGCTATTAATATTTTCAATATTAATTTCTTCAACATATTTTTTATTTTAAATAAAAAATATGTTTGTATCCCTTTTATTTACTAAAATTATGTTTTGCTTTCTTTTTTTTATTTTTTGGGTTCAAAGATGGTGCAAACCATGGTTTTGAAAATCGAACCGAATCGATCAATCGAATTGGTCCAATTGGGAACATCATTAGTCCGGTCAATTTTATTATTAAAGTTAACTTTTATATAATCCGATGAAAACCAAAAAAATCCCATTGAATCGGTCGAGTTTCGAAGAATCGGTCCAACCCTAGTTTTTAGACTTTTGGTTTTGATAAATGAAATTAGGTTTGAGTTTGTTGGGATTTTTAATTTTTTACTTGGATTGATATTTATATTTTATTATTTTTATATTATTAAATTAAAAATTAATTATTATATCATCCAGTTTGATCGAATGATCGATCGAACCGATTGACCCATGACCCAAATGTCAGGCCGATTTGTTGTTCGATCTGATTTTCAAAACATGGGTGCAAACTCAGGAATAAAATTTGAATTTTTGGGAAAAAATATTATTTTAGCAAGATAATAGAAATGCAAGTAACAGCCGTTATTTGTGCTGTAAGGGGCAGTTAGTAACCAGTTATCACGGTCGTTATCTTTCGTTTTGTTCCGTTATGATTCAATATAAACGTAGCGTTATAACGGGCGTTATCTTAAACCCTCTCTCGGCGTCAACACGCTCGTGCGCCCACCGCATGCTTTATAAAAGAGGAGGACGCGGCGGGACGGGAGAAGCGAAGAGACAGAGCAAGCGAGCGGGGGAGCGAGGGAGAGAGTTGAAGAGAAGGGTTTTGGATTTGATGGTTTGGGCGTGGATCGATGGAGACGACGCCTCCAGCGCCATCGGACAGAAATCGTCCGGATTTCTTCGTAACTACGGTTTACTCGCTCTCCCTCTCCTCCTTTTCTTGAATGCAAATATCCGTCTGGATCGATCAATCGTCCTATTTAGGTTCTGGCTGCTGAGGGACGCGTGAATTCGTTTCAGGTTGGGATGTGATGCTGGGAGCCGTCGCCGCCTTCTATGTGATCATGGTTCCCTACACCAAGGTTGAAGAGAGCTTCAACGTTCAGGCGCGTTTCCAAACCCTTGATTACCGTTCTTGGTTTTTGACTTTCTATCGATAATATAGCTTTCAGATTCCAATGTGAGATCTGTATTGGGTGACGCATTCTTTCTTTTCTAAAATCTTGGGGGAAAAGAATTTTTCGTTTTGTTTTTAATAGATGGAACGATTAGTCCTGATTATGCTTCTGGGTCCGCTTACCCAAAGGCGACGTAATTTGGGTGTCATATGCGTTGTTTTTCACTCCAAGTCTTATTGGATACCGAACGTTTCCGTTCTCTATTCTAAACCTAATCATCTCTCCAATTAACCTAACCGTTCAAATAAGTGGAGAACGATTCGACATTATTAAATAAGCAATGTCTCTATAAACCTTGCAAACATTCAACAAAAACCCTTATACTGGAAAGCAGCTTAGTTCTTGATAATCTTTATAGGGATGCATTTGCAAGGGCGAAATCAAGAAGTCATCTGGACTTGTACAAAATAGCTTCTTTCCGGTCATCCCATCAGCAACAAGATGTTGCCTGTTCTTGACAACTCATTCCTGATATGTGAACTAACTTATCGAGGGTTTAACAATAGTTTACTGGCCTAAACACTTGTTTGATTCTTTTTTCTGAATTGAGTAAGACTGCTGTTTTTAAACTATGAACTAGATCCATCATTCGTTCTCATAAGATCCCACCCATGGTAACTTGACCAAATGGGAGAAACATGAAACTATTGATAACGACTTCTCACACATTGTTAAACAAGCCACTGGGCCAACAGTATTTGTTGGATATCTGATTACAGGAAAAATAGCTGATGAAATGGCTGTTTTATTCCAAATTTCCATTCTGTGATACTAAGTACATTAGTCCTACATGGAAATATGCAAAAATTAAGTCTGGGTAGTTTTTTTTCTTTGCAAGGTGAAATAACTCTCCCACTGTCCTTCAGAAAAGAAACACAAATTTTAATCCTAACTAGTCAAAACTAGAGACAAGTATATGCATTTCCTGCAATGAAAATCGAAACAATGCTTTTATTAGAACCTAAATATGGAATGTTAACTAATTCATGTGTTTAATACTTTGTGCATACTTTGCTTATATTTCTTCCCCTTTTAAAGCTCTCTTTTAATCTGACACCTTCCATTTCCTCTTTGAAAGAGAGACTCAAAATTTCAATGTTTGCAGTTTTTAATGAATCTATGTGTTGTATAATTTATTAATACACAGAATTAGAAATTATAGGATTGCAAGCCCACCTTTAGTCATCATCATTTTGGCATGTGATTTGAAGATGAATATTCATTGTGAATAATCCCATTAGGTTCTGCCTGCTGGTTTTATTTTAAACTTGAAATTTTCTTCTGATGGACTTTGAGCCTGTAACTAATTATTCCCATGCTGGCAACCTCTAACTAAAAGACCTGTACAGAACACCGGAGAGAAAATAGACAAAGCAAGTAAAAATTGAATTTTATGTTTTATGCTATATCTGTAGAGCAGTTGTGTTTGTTTCTTTAAATGCCAACCTACCTCAATACCAACCAGGAATTTACCTATCTTTGGGTTTTATATTTGGTTGACTCAAACAAGTTTCAAATAGTGTTTGTATTAGTTTGTTCTTCAGTTCTTTTTCATCACATGTATTTATTTCTGTCACCTGCCTTTCAAGTGATCCATATGTAGAATGTAATTTTTTTAATCAATGTGAAAACATAGGTTTAGTGTCCATCGACACAATAAGATGCTCGTGGAAAAACAATTGCTTAAATCCACAGAAATTCTGTTATGCCAGTTCTGTTTTAGTGTGTCTTCTTATTGTATTTCTAATGTATCTGGTCTTATGTGCTATCGCTATCCTCTGTCTCAACCTTTTATTAGTGTTGGCATTCTATTGTACTTCCATCACTGCTGCTATGGCAAGATTGTTTTTTACTGTTTCCCCCTCCTTGCAATACTAGTGAAACAACATCTTTAACTATTTAGCTTTTTTTGTACATGTGGTCCTTATTCAGATTTATATTTCTTGTCCCATACTTGCACCATATACTGCATGATATGCTTTACCACCGCCATCACATTGAGAATGCAAGTTTCCGATGCACATTTTGCGTGCCAGATATTTGAGACCCTTATATGGTACTAATTAATTTTGTATATTTTTTTGAATGAAATTAATCTTGTATCTTGCTGGTGGTAGTATGACCATTTGGATTTTCCTGGCGTCGTTCCTCGCACTTTTATGGGTAAATCTTCTTTTCTTTTAGAAATGCTATATTGCATTTTTGTAGGACTAATGTTGTTTGAGCATGTCTGGAAACACAGTTCTTTAATGGAGTTTTCTTTTATTTTTCTTACCATGTTGGGGCTCAAACCTTTATTTGTTTGTGCACTGCTTTTGTATTTTAACATCAGTGGCAGTCCTTTAATGTGGTTACACCTTGAATAACGTGGTTATATTTTGATGATATAACAATTTGAATTGCAAAATAATTTTGATGGGAATATTTGGTTGCTAAGTTTCTTGTTTCATTTGTGATCATTTTGGTCCATTCTGTAGTTTGTATGGGGATTGTCCTAGATGCGGAACATTACATATTAGTCCTATATCTCTTAGCAACTGACTCTCTCTCTCTCTCTAATACTTGTACCTTTATATCTTGTTTAATGAGTCAAGCAAGACTTGATCACTATTTTTCTACATTTCAGTAAAGTAGCTCAGGAGGTTCGAGTACATCATTCTATCATTAATATAATTACTTAATTATAACCATAGGCAATTAAACTTATTATAGCTACTTGTGTTGGCTTTATTGTTATCACCATGGTCACCATCACCACCACCACTGCCAGCACCGTAGTCATCACTGTTATTGTCATTACAATTGCCATTTCTTTTACTACCAACTTCTTTATATCCATACTCACAAACTCTGTCTGTGCAATCTTTGGATTTTCCCTTCATATTCTTCACCCTCGAACAGAAAAACTGTGCCCCTTTTGTTGAAGCAACCTTATTATTGCCTTCATTACACATCTAATGTCATCAGGCTTATTGTAAATTTCCTTTATTACACTGGAAACCATCAAATTGTTGGTAGTATAATTGAAATCTACTCACTTTGTGAGCTTAAGATCCATAATAGACCATGTCCTTTACAAAATCTTTGTTTCCTTGAAGCTTTATGAAACCTATCAGTTCTAGGAGGAACCTTACATCAAGTCAATAATTGTATAAATTTAATTGATACCCAGATTTGCTTTGTTCAGTATGGTGGTGCTACTCCATTTTGTCGGCTGAGAGGTGATGCGGATTTTGATTGGACTTACGCCATGTTGAATTGCATGATGCTTGATTGAACCTATGCCAGTTGGCCCAGGTTTCCAGTTACAAAAAAGGGTGGATTCAATGTTGTCTTCTCCATGCAAGTGTAGTTCCTAATTAATAGGAGACTATGATAACTTTTAGAACATTCCATAAGTATACAGCTTGCTTTTAGATTAAGTCAAGCATCCTTCATCCATAATAGAATTTGGATATGGCAAATCACTCCCCTCTATCTCTTTCTGGAAATCATGCAATGCATACTTTTGGGATGGTCAATCTCAGTTGTATCTCACATACTAAATGGGATATGCTTTTCAGGACTGTTGCTTTTACATGCTGTGGATCCCACATACTAATGAGATATGGTCAATCTCAGTTGCATCCCACTACGAAATGGGATATGCTTTCAGGACTGTTTGTTCCACGGGGTTCAAAAAGTAATGAACAAAGGTTCTGCTCTAGGTGAATTTTGACATTTGGGCTTTAAGAAAATTCTTTTTGTTTGCTTAAACAGCTTGACTAGGTTCACGGTGCTATGCAGTGTGAGGACAATTATATTTGACATGCTGTGGCTAGGGATTGATTAAAATTACTACACAAAACACTTCCTAGGTCTCTATGAACTGATTTGGCTGGCTAAAATTGGCTGGGAGTGTTAGGAATAGACCCTTTCATATTTGTTTTGCCTTAAACTTGTCCTGATCTAATGTTAGCTTTCAGGGATAATGCCTATGATCTGTTGGTTTTTTGAGTTGGGCATGTTTGGATTTGAGGTTTGCATACGCAAGTTTGGTTTGACCACACTAGTTTGGGTCTTGACCAGTGTTGTCAAAGGTGCATCTAAGGTACAAGGCACAAGGCACCAAGAGTTAAGCACTTTTTATATCCTAAGGTACGCCTAAAGTGCATGGCATGTTTAAGGCACGTTTGATGCTTCTTATACCTTAATCGAGGTGCCTTTATTTTGGCACACTAAGGTAAAAAAATATATGCTTTTAATCAGGTTTGAGATGCAAAAAGGTAAGCTTTTCTTTGTAAGCTATATTTGTAATTTTTTTAAAATTTTTTTATATTTATTAGAGTATGTTAACTTTATGATATATTATCCCATACATAATTATTTTTCTTATCTTACCTCATAAAAAAGCTAAAATTTGAAAGATAAAGAGATGCAACATCAAAAATCATGCTATCATATGAGAAAGTGGATGAAAAACATTAAGGAATTGCAAATTTTAGCTTAAAAAGGGGAAGCTTTCCAATAGGTTAATAAGCTAAATATATTATTATAACAATTATTTTAACTTTTTTCTATTGCGTGTTATAAATCTTGCTTATATAAGTTATTTTATTTATTTTAAAATTATGCGCCTTACTTTGCTCAGGCGCATGCTTGTGCTTTGCACCTAGGCTTTAAGAGCCCTTTGTGCTTAGGTGTGCGTAGGGCAGCACTAGTTTTGACAAATTTGCTTTGAATTTTGGAATTTTGGCCCAAAAGAAGTTAAAAAAGGGGAAAATCATAGTTAGTGATGGACAGTAGACCAAGTCTATCATATATTTGTGTGGGACATTGTAATGTTACATTTTTTTGGGATTATATAGTTTTTATTTTAAAAAAATTCAAAACCCAGTTATGAATTATATAAGACACAAGAAAATTCTTGAAATGGAAGATAATTAAAAATAGTTTAAGTTAGGAGAAAGCCTAGACACCAATTTGAGATTGTAACATGTTATTTATCTGATAAAAAACTTATACATCAGTTGATTCATTCATGTTGAAATAACAAGAAAAGTTTTTCACTCCTAAAAATGAGGCGCATCCTATTTTATGAATATCAATTATCTATAGATGTTATGTGAAATTTAAGTCTATTGGATTGATAAAAAAGACATTAATGAAATATGTAAAAAATATTTTTCCAATTGAAATTCTTGCAGCCTAACACCTACATGCTTCTAGATTTGCATATCTTACAAAAAAATGTGTTTAATCTGATTAAATGTTTTCCTAGGGGCTTAATTCATTACCCATGAGCAATCTCAATTTTTTTTAAGAAGTCGAGAGAAACATAGCGTAAAATTTTAAGTCATATATATATATATATATATTAGTTTTGGCTAAAAATGCCAGAAATTGTTAAAAATAGGTGACTTTGGGTGGGTTGGTTTTTGACTAAAGCCAAGCTATTTTTGTTGAAACAACTCTATTTTTATTAAGACTTCAAAACCTTGGCTTCACCCATTTTTAAGATGGCTGGACGGTTTCAGTCCATCTTTTCATTTGAGTTGGACCTTGTCAAGAGGAAAGGAACCGCCTTGGTTATTTACCATCATTGATTCCGAGGATTGCTGTAGTTCTTTATGGACATCTGAGTGATGCTGGGGCTTTTTTGTGGATTATATTTTGTGAGTGCAAGTAAAAGTTCAAATTGAGTTTTCTTTTTTCTTTTTGTGGCACAAGAAACAAGTTAGCTAGCTGCAATGTTATAAACTGAGGGTATCTATTTCTATTACATGGACAAAGCCTTTAGAAGTGCTAACTTTTATCCAAAGCACAGTACCTTAATGTGGTTTCAATCCTTAGTAGAGGCAAGGACGACTTTGTTACAGTAGAACACCTTTGAAGATATAGGTACATTTTTTAAAAATGAGATAAACATTGAGGTGTATGACTCAAAAAAGGATTCATGTAGTTAACCTTAATTAGTTTGGGATTAAGGCTTTGTTGTTGCTATAAACATTGGGGTGTATATTTGGCATTGTTTTCTTGAGCTCAGCCAATAGTTTTGACACATTATTCTGACCTCATATTTGGTAGCTGGGCTCCAATTACATATGTTGATAGTTATCATCTCTTTTTATGTTTCATATTTTATGACTGGCCTTGTAAATAATTACATTCTTTGTATAATTATTTGTCAGTTTATATGTTTCATATGGTTGTTGTTGGTGTTTTACTTTATGCTACCTGTAAGGTGACTTTCCTAAGATTATATAACTAACATGTGTTTTTGGTGTCAAGTCTTTTTTTAATTACAAATTTTCATCCAGGTGCTTTTCTTGTATCACTTTGTCATCAGTTCTGGTGTGGCTGATATATTTTCATGTGTGAACACCTTAAGTCTTGATGATGTTTTCATAATATAGTTCTGTCATCTGGGTGCACTTCTTGCATCAATTTTGGCATCACCGGTGGTGTTCCTTATGCATTGTTTGCACATGCCAAAGGTTTACAGTCCTTTTGCAGCTATTTCATTTCTTGTACAGAAGGTGAAGTGTTTTGAGAATATCAAGTAGCCCGTATATGGATAAGCTTTAAATGAATCCTTTAACATTATTTTAAATACATGACACTGAAAGCTACTTGGTTGCAATTTTATTGATTCCTTTTTATATTAAAACTGTAGCACCTGTCTTGTTTAGAAGTTTTTATGTAGGAAGGTTTTTGGCAATTCCTCTTTCTTGTCAACCTGGCCTTCTTCAGGGGTGATACTTTCATTGATTTTTGAGGCATTGTCTTGGATTAAATAACTATATTGGTTTATTAGCCTAAGTCATATTATTAATGTGATATATGTCCTAATCTGCTTTTCTAGTACAAATTCAACATTAAGTTTGTAAGTTGTTATTGCCTATCCCAATTTTGGTATTCAACATGATTAAAGGTGGCCCTTTCACTGTGAATATTAAGCCTTGTCAATTCAAAGCTAGTTTGTAACTTGTAACTAAGCCTTGTGGTTTGGCACCAGTACTCACAACTTTGGCTTGTTACAACTTTTAAGCCCTAGTTTACTGTTTGAATGGATTAAATTTCTTTTTTTCTTGATGGATTGTTTGCATGCTTCTAGACTATGAAATGGGCATGCTTCTGGACACACTTTTCTCATGGAGGTCAGCACATTTTCTTATATTTTATCATCTTTGCTCCCCGTCCTAAAGAATCTGATTGAGTCTGAACCTGCAGCTTGTGCCAATTTAGCAAAGCTCGTGGCAGCTAGGGGTAAGGTATAGGCAAGGTATATCAATAAGTCCAGTGGGAAAGTATGCCAAGGCCTAACATGTTAATCGCTGAGATCAAAGTGTTTAAAATTTAGAAATTTCTTAATGAGTTAGTTTTAATTTGTGCCATTAGGGATGAAAAGACATTTAGGATTGAAACTTGCAAGGGGTTTTTTTGTAGGGTAATACTAGTCAAATGCTAGTGCATTGTGCACCGGTTGTATTCAAATATTAAATTTTTATTATTTTTATGAGTTTGCACAGCTTCTCAATCCAAACGATATAGTGTAAAGTGAAATAAAGACATTTCGTTATTCAAAGATGCATCATGTATTTTTTTGCCTTCTATTCAATGAATACATGGCGACAACGTCTGCTACAATTATCCTCTATATATATATATATATATATATATATATATATATATATAATATGTGAGATAAACCTGGTTATATATATCCAATTATTTTTTCCATCTTTAAATCCATACGAAACCCAGAGCCACCCTACTTTTTTAACTTTTTCCATATTTGGGATCATGAATGTGTGGATCTAAGGGTGAAAGAGGTGATTGGATTAAGGTTTGGCTATATTCATCTTTATTTTTAATTATACTAAAATTATATTTCATGTATCCTGTGTCCTACTTAACCTAAAACTTTTAAATTCTAATTCTCCATAGTTCTAACTTACGTTTAACTTCAGTCTTAGTTTTATATACTAATACTATATCATCTGCAAATAATATGAACTATAAAATATCATCCTAAATATATCTAGTAAGCTCATCTATAATTATAGCAAAAGGATGAAGAATTAGAGCAAACCCCTGATGTAAATTTATTGTAATAGGAAATTCACTAGTATTACCATTAGTACTTCTTATATTAACGTTTGATCCATCATACATACCTTTTATTATGTTAATAAAAAAAGATTATGTATGATATTTTACTACTAAAGTAAAAGGAGAGATCCTTGAATAGTAAAGAGGAATTTTAGGATTGAGATTATGTATGTCATATAAGTAGACTCAAGTTTCATCTCTTTTTTGCTATAGCAACAAAAAGCCTTGCTGGGTAGGCTTTTTGAAAAACTGGATGCCTGGCACAACACATTGATAAAAATATGTTTCTTAAAAAAGATAGGAGCAGTGCTCTTTTTTCTTCCCAATGAAGCAACTATAGACATCACCACACTTCTTAAAAGTAAATAAAACTTGGTAGATGCATAACTCAGCTGAGTATGCTTCTTTGAAACATGGGACACATGGCACATTTAAAACATTGGACACAGTGCATATACAATATCGGATGAGATGCCTATATGGCGAATAACTAAACAAACTATATTTAATGTACAAAACATGTGTCACATAAACAAGTATTCTTGGCTGGCATACTATATATATATATATAGACGTGATAATCAATTTTAACTTTTTCTGTTAAATTCACCATGCAGCAAAAATCTGCAAACAGATCTCCACCAACAGATCTCCAATTGGTGGTGCTCCTACCATTAATCTTAAGAAAGCAAAAGAAAAAAAATAAAGGCATGAGCAGATGATTGAATGAGAAAAAAGATGGTTGCATATTAGAATAGTTCTTGGTATTGAGGTTTTAAATGCTTGAGACTTAACTTGCCTCATGCTTCAAGGTGAAATTTTTAAAAATATCCTTGTAGAAGTGAGGCATAAACATCTCATGGAGAGGGTAGTGTGGGGTACATGCTTTGCACCTGATTTTCTTTTTCTTTTAGAAGACCACGTAGTTGGTTTTAATTACGACAAGTTTTCAATTTTGGTACTGGACCCCATACCAGTACATATTGGTATAGTGTCAGTAGCCCGGTGTAGGGCGTACCAACACTTGGTATCAGCTATTGTTTGCTTAAGGTATATTGAACAAAAACAAGCAGCTGCTTGGCTCAAGAATTTAGCATTTTGGTCTATGCAACATGAGGCCTTTACTTACCAAAGCTTGGTATAAAATAATAACAACCATGTCAAGTCACAGCAATCATATTCTTTGTTACTTGATATGCTTTTCATTTTTATATAAATTCACATGAATCTGATGTCTTGTGCCTCAAGAGTAGTGCTTTGTCTGTTGGTATTGAAGGGCTTGCATCACACCTGTTTTATATGACAGTAGTTCAGTCTTCAAAACAACATGAAGGTTTCAGTGGAAAGGAAACAAAAATTTTTCTACATGACGTTCTTATGTGATAAAACTTTCTCATTGAGAAGTTGCAGGTTTGAGGCAGCTTTTCTTGTTTACTTAAAAAGTTGATATTCTTGTTTTCAAACGAATGCTTTCTCATTATTTTTTATTTGTAAAGCTAAAGATGAATTTGTAGAAGTGGTAATAGTGTTTCACTTGTTGAAGAACTAGGAGTGGTTATGCATGTAAAATTATGCTGATTATAATTGTTGCTTGGAGGGTTTTTTTTTTCCTTCATTACTGAACTCTTTATTGCTCAGATTTCTTTCTTAAATCAGTTCATATTGGTGTTAATGATGTTTAAGTTAATCAACAGGGCTTTAAGATGTCATTGTTTCTGTACGGATGATCTGTCATGTTACAGAAAAATTGGGCTTTTTTATTGTTTTGACTCTGTCTTGCATAAATTGTTATAAATATCAAATAAGAAAATGGAAGTTTGAAGAGAACCAACTCAATTATTTCTCTTATATGTTGGACTTTCTTACAACTCAATTATTGATTTGACTAGACAATTCTTGCATAAATAATCTTTGGATTTTAAAAGAAATTTATAGTAAATTCTACTTTTTAGAAATGATTTAAAGATAGATGGATACTAGGTACTTTACTTTGCATGTTCTTTTCATCAACTACAGTATGATGAACATGTTAGACTGGTGTAGGTTGTTCAGACTAGCTCTGGTACTTTTTGGTGAATTTCTTGTGCCTTTCTCTGTTGATGGGGATTCGACTTGTAAGTAATAAAAAAAGATACAGAACAAAATATCTCATTGAAGTAGAAGTGTTTTTTCTTTTCATTTGGGTTGGATAAGCAACTATACAAGGACCTGTGCAGGAATGTGTTTGGTCCCATATTAGTTGTGCACTGGAGAGATTTTGGTTGTACAACAAAAATTGCCTGCAGGCATAAGTAACAAGTTAACCTCCTCTTCTTCTGTTTCTGCAGTCATAGTAGTTATGTTCTTTCAGTGTTTCTAGTAGGCACAGTAAGGTTAGAAGGAGCTAGCATTCATCCCAAGTTAAGTACAGAGGATTTTATTTATCATAACTAGAGAATAAATATTAACACAATCCAGGCAGTACAGAGGATTTTATTTATCATAACTAGAGAAAAAATATTAACACAATCCAGGCCTTCACCTTATATTTTAGATTAAATTTAGGTGCTGCTGTCTGAAGGACTTTAAGTTTTTTGCAATATCTCATCATGGTAATATCTACCAGTTCAAACCTATAAACATTCAATATGGGTGGGATAATGTTGTCGTGGGGTTTCTTTTGTCATTGGTTATACTTTTTCTTAATGTTTGCATTTGTTCTTTATTTATAACTTCTGGTTTCATTTTTTTAGCAAGGCAATTTTGTGTAGCTATGTTAGAGCACCTATGTTCTATAACTTTTTATTTGGCTTAACAACCCCTTAAATATTTTTATGTGAATGAGTGTTGAAAAGCTCAACCAAGGTTTTAAAAACCACTAGAACAGGATGCAGTGCTGTGCCAAATGGCTTCAGTACTAGTTTTTAAAACCTTGAGCTTAACTATAAGCAAGTTCTAGTATTGTCCATTAAACAATGTTTAGCCTTCAGGTTTATCATATTTCTTTCTGCTTGTCGCATTTAGGCATGTTAATAACAGCATGCACATTGTAATAAAAAAACTGAGCCAAAAATGGCATAAACGAAATCATTAGAGCCTTAGATAAGTATATAACAACAAATCCTTAATCTTAAACTAGTTGAAGTCGGTTATATGAATCTTTTTTATCTATTTTGCTTGGTTTTGAGCCAGTTCCTCATATAAAAACTCAACTCAACTCATCTAAGCCTTTTTCCAACTACATGGGGTCGGCAACCAGTTCCTCATATATAAAGCGAATTTTACTTCAGTTTCATTTTCTTCTAGCAACTATGAGATCTAGCGCTTTGGCTTACCTAAATTATTCAAACCAATATTTTGAAATAGTTATGGTTTTGACACCTAAATGCGGTCCCTAATTCATTCTTGAAGATTAGAAGGATTTGACACTCTGACATGTGTTTGCACCTGACACTTAGTCCATTTAACATAGTCTTTTCAGACATATGAGGCTACTAAATAGTACTTGTTGAAAAAGTCAAATACGGTCATTTCTTCACCAAATGATTCGCTAGGGAAAATCCAATCATCTTTTTAGTAATTATGAATTTTTAAAATAAAAAAGATATTTGAAACTATGCAAATTATAAAGGGATTAAGCTAATGAGTCCTACAATGAAATTATGAAAGAGAGTAATAGAAAATCGAATAAGAACTGAAACTTTGGTGTTAAATAATCAATTTGGATTTATGCCTGAAAGATTGACCATGGAAGCTATTTATTTATTAAGAAGATTGATGAAAAGATATAGGAAAAAGAAAAAAAAGACCTTCATATGGTCTTTATTGATTTAGAAAAAGTATATGATAGAGTACCTAGAGAAATAATATCGTGGATTTTAGTAAAAAAAAATAGTTACCAAAAGGTACATAGAATTGATAAAAGATATGTATGATAGAGCAATAACTATTGTTAAAACATAAATAGAAGAAACTAGCGAGTTTTAATTACTGTAGGTTTACATTAGGGATCTACCTTAAGTCCATATCTTTAATCAAACATATTCAAAATGATATCCCATAGTTATTTGCAGATATAATGTTGATTGATGAAACTAAATCTGGAGTAAATGCTAAGCTAGAGATTTGGAGAGAAGCTTTAGAATCTAAAGGTTTTAAGATTAGTATAACTAAAATTGAATAAATAAAATAATTTTAGTGGGAGTAGAAATACAAATGAAGAAACAGTGGAGATTGCAAGCCAACAGATATCAAGGAATAAAAAATTTAGGTATCTAGATCAATTATCCAGTAAGAAGGTGAAATAGGTGAAGATGTGAATCATAGAGTTAAAGCAGGATGGATTAAGTGGAGGAGTGCTTCGGGAGTATTATATGATCGACGCATCCCATTAAAATTAAAAGAAAAATTCTATAAAACCGCTATTAGGCCAGCTATGCTATATGGAACAAAGTGTTGGGCAATATTGAAACATGTGAAGAAATTAAGTTTAATAGAAATGCGTATCTTAAGATGGATATGTGGTAAAACTTTTAAAGATAGAATTAGAAATAGACATAAAAGTAATGATAGGAGTATCCCAATTGAAGATAAAATGAGAGAAAATCGATTGCGGTGGTTTGGACATATACAACGTAGACCTTTAGATGCTCCAGTTAGAAAGTGATATTTTAACAATTCATGGTAAAGATAGAGGTAGAGGTAGATCTAAATTAACATGGATAGAAATAATTAAAAAAGATATAACTATTTATAATTTGAATGCCGACTTATTCATGAATAGAGCAGAGTGGAGGAAGCAGATTCATGTAGTTGATCCCATGTAATTGGGAAAAGGCTTAGATGAGTTGAGTTGAGCTGAATTTTAAACTATGGCATTTGGAATGAAAAAGTATGGTACTTTTTGATTTTCGTTATTTCTATCACGGACTTTTCTCGTAGAAGCTTGCCACATTTTATATATTTATTTTTATTTGTTTCTTTTTCGTTGATAAATCTCAACAAGGAGTTTCATTTTTAAATACAAAATTTGTAAATGATAGATCTTGCTTAATTTTTTCTCCAGATATATCAATAGGAAGAAGAACGTCTGGAGGGGGCTTTATGTTATGTTGCTTGGGTCTTTTCTGGTCAGGTTGGATCTGTAGCCATTCAAAATCGCAAGAAGCCTTGTGTGTTTATGCATGCTCATGCTTTTATTCTTTTAGTCTAGGATGCTCTATGGTGACATTCATGGCATCATATGACAACTATCGGGTGCTTATGCTTTAAAGGCTCTACATGAAAAAGGTGAGTTGAAGTTAATGCATTAATACATGATTACACTTTGTATATTAAATTTTGACCTCTTCCCTTTTCATTAAGACTCTTTGAAGTTATATGAAATCTTGGAGGGCTTCTCTTTGATCACATGATCTTAAACTGCATAACCAAAATAAAGATCTCCCTGCATGCCAACTAGGCCTTTAAGTTTCATAATAATTCCTTGTCTTTGCTCAAAGTTGCCTTGGTAAGGAATTTAGTACCCATTAATAGAGCTAACTTCAGGTTGAGAGCTGTTTGTAAAACTCTCAAAAGTCTGATAGACCATTCTTTGACCCATAAATCCAGTTAAAAAGAGATAGGACATTTGGGCTAGCTTTTAGATTTTCACATTGTCTCTTCAGATTTTTGCATGTGAATTTTTTTTTTAGTTAAAGAAAATAATCACCTTCTTATAGTATTTAACTCAACTCATCTAAGTCGTCTCCCAACTATATGGGGTCGGCTACATGAATCTGCTTCCTCCACCTTCTCTATAGTATTACATATTAATATTCAAACTTTGTACCTTGTATTTGATCAATAAAGATATTGATTGGTGCTATCTGTATAGGTGTTTCTAATCGTATGGCAGAGAAGTGGGTCTATATTGATGCCTTCACAGCGATGAATGGTGTTTCTCGTTTTTCTGAGAACAGATACCCATGGAGGTATTCTTTTCTAGCTGTTCTGTGGAAACTTTTTTGCATACCATGGAAGAGAGACTCTGAAACCAATATGATCTATAATTTTTATGCGGTCCAGTTTGTCTTGTTTATTGCAGTAACCATTTGTTTCCCACGTACTAAGTTTTACAACTAATTTCAGTTCAAATTGCATGACTTCTAAATGTCAGTTTAGAAATGATGCATACAATGAAAAAACATAAACCTAGTTTTTGTTTGTGGAAGTTCCAGAAGTCTGAAAAATAATTTACTTGGAGAAAATAACATGAAAACAAAGAAAAACAAGGAAGAACTTCACACACAGACTCACATGATTTACTGAAAGTTGGGTGGTTGTCCACAAGAGACATTGCAGATTTTGCTTTAATAGTAGTGATACAAAGGAAAGCAGAAAGCCTCTCTTTCATGAAGCTTGTATGATTGAAGATTATTTTAAGTGTGATGGAGCTAAGACTCATGAGCACCCTTGAAAACACAACTCAAACACAGGCTACTTCAACCATAACCAAAGACCTGTCATCAAACTGCTTTATAGCAAAGTATGTTGCATGTAGCTAGATAAGCATATGATTGATGGAATACTGGCTGGAAGGCATCTAATATCACTACCATGGATGGCTGAATCAACCTAAATCGGCCGATTCGAGGCGAATTGAACTGGACCGGTTGGGAATTGGATTAGTTCGTTTTATTATTTTGGTGTGCAGGTTCCCAGGTTAGATGTGAGTTGCGGGTTCAGATCCACTGAAACGAACTATTTATTAAATGGAAAACTATTGCTTTGTCTGTCCCCATGGTTCGAAACCCTAGCCGATCCTTCATCTCTTCCCGCAGTTCGAAACACTAGTTAACCCTTTGTCTCTCCCTATGATTCAAAACCCTAGTTGTCTTTACTCGGCCGCCGTTGTTGCTCACTCATCGCCATCGTTGCTTGCTCATTGAAATGTATGCCTCTCTTCACTTATCGCCATCGTTGCTTGCTCATTGAAAATGTATGCCTCTCTCTTCTTTCGGCTTCAAAGGTATGCCTCTCTCCTTTTTTTTATTTTTTCTCCCAATGGTGGTGGCTCTCTCTCCCCCGCTCCTCCCTCCCACTCTCACTTCCGCCTCCTTTTTTTTTTTTTTGGGGGGGGGGCAATGGTGGGAAATTGGTTCTGACCATCTCCTCTCCTCAAGATTCCTACCCTCCGCCCCCCCCTTCTCCTTTTCTATTCTGTGGCATTGGTTTGCTGTGGTTCAGTGCCATACCAAACTTGTTGCCAGCCAATACGGGGTGTTCGGTCTCATAGACCTTGACTACTATCACTTCAGTTTGAATTGAGAGCAACCATCAAGCTGACTTCAACATTGGACATCAGAATGTAGGTATTCGGCCATTTGAAAGCTCCATGTAGGCACTGCTTTGAAAAAAGTGGCTGGACGATGTATCAACCACCAACAGCTGACTTTCTCCTCTGGGTAGCTGTCCAAGGCATCCTTTGATCATGCAGTGGGACATGGCAGAAATTACAGGTTGTGGTCCTGATTATGCATCGGCACTACATAGGATTGAAGGGTTTCCAAGTTGAGAAGCAATCCACATGGGAATTTTCAAGATTTGAAAATAATGAGGAGAACATGGTTGACACCTCACAGTACGGAAGGTTGATGTTGTTTTATAGAACTTGACCTTTTGGGGGTACTATCCATGTGACATACATTGCTAGGCTTGAGAAAAGAAAGAAATATTATACAATTGCAAAGTAATGGCCTCTATGCTTCATATGTGCATATCAAATATATGATACTAATCCGTTAAGGTAATATACTACCATTATGTTATAATTCATGGCATAAAGGATAGAATAGAAAAGCATGAGTATTGACTGTTGTACTAGGTGACCTCTACATGTTTTTAATGATATGCCTCTCCAGTATCATGACAATGAGTGGAGGCTCAGTTCGCTAAGTACAAGCATGTATATTAGCTTCTTTTTCATATTTGTGCACACAATTGTTTGTGGTTTCTCTCAGATGCTGCTCCTCAGCCTTACAAGTTCTTTAGCATGTTTTAGGTCATCAATGTTAATAAAAATTCAAGTTGTGTGTAGGCTTTAAAAGAAAAGAACTTACTGCCATATGCTAGACCTTGGAATGCTGCACTTCTATTAGTCTCCTCAAGCATGCACTTCTGTTGTAACTTCTCTCTCAGACCTGTGGTTGAGACTTTAAAGAAATTGCCATTCATTTTTAACCATACCAAGACATTTTTGTTTTAAATTCATCAAATCATGGAAATTAAGAAAGGTGCAGTCCTGTGCGAATTTTTCATCCCAAGTAATATTCCAAGATATGCACCCCATGCATGTTAAGAGCTGATACTCAATTCATCTAAGCCTTTTTTCCAACTAATGGGGTTGGCTACATGAATCTACTTCCTTCACTTTGCTCTATTCAGGGCTAAGTCGATACTCAAATTATAAATAACTATATCTTTTTTAATTATTTTTGTCCGTGTTTGTTTAGGTTTATCTATATCTCTATCATTGCCATGGATTGTTAAAAGATCACTTTTTCTAATTAGGGTGTTACTAGCTGATGCGTAGCTTTTATTTTAAACCTAAAGGTTACATCCATTTGCCTTCCAATGTCAATGAAGAAAAACCTTTTTCCTTTTGTATCTAATTCGAGACCATGTTAAAGCCATAATTTGACATTGCAGCACTTGTGTTGTACTCTCTAGGATTGTTGGTAATCATCGGTCATGTCACTTTTAGCATTTCCTTTAATTAGATATGTCAAAGTTAGGGAAGCTTAGCTTTAGTGATATTGTTATATTACTTCATGCAATCTTTTATATCTTTCATGTGAATTGTTTCTTTTTGTGTGAATAGATACTCTAAGGAAGAAGAGATTGCCTTGAAAGAATATCACAACAGTAATTTCACCTACCTGCTTAAGTAAGCTTCAACTCTAACCTATATGGCTTCTTGGAGGCACTCAATATTATTATCTATCTTTTCATAGTAATGTGCATGTGTGCATTTGTTGTCGGTACCCTCTTCTACTGACAGCGCAGGCAGCTTATGCAAATCGAGTAAGTTCTACTAGCCTTTATGTTGCACACCATAAAGTACAAGTGAACTTCATTCAATTGGCACAGAACGCCGAAGCAACAACTCATTCTGTTAAAAACTTTTTAACTTGTTCATTCATATATCCATCCATCATCACAATTATAAAACATTTCAAGCTGTTCCAATAAAGTATTGATTCCAAACATAATTTGTCAGATCACATTCACAATTGATTTTATAACTCAAAATCATTTTATATACATTATCAGAAGACCTCCATGTACATATAAACATATCCAAAATAATTCATCTTTATACACATGAGCCTGGGATACATCACCAGGTCACCAACATATATACAAATATATGTACAAACCCAAAACTTTATCTTATATACACATTCTATTCATAATACATCACCAAGTCACTAATATATACATCCAGATATGTAGGCCCTCATCCAAATCTACATATACATTTGCAACCAAATACATCTCTATTTTCTTCACAAGGAACAGATCCCAAAAGCAGCAAAAATCCACTTCCAACCCAAGCTAAGGTGAAGACCAATCTTCTAACATGGTAGCAAGCTTAATGATCTGGAAGTAAAAATATCAATAAAAATGGGGTAAGAGCGAAGTCCCAGTGACTGGATAACCATCTAACCTTGAAAAAACTGAGAACATGAAATACCTGTCCAATAATAACACCATATAGCATTTATACGCCAAAGTATACATTTTACCATGCTAACAGATAAGATAAAACATAGCTTATTCTTCGAATAATAAACATTTTTAACTGAAATATCATATACTTATCTTTCCCATTGGAAAACTTCTCATAATTGTATACATGTGCCTTTTTGCAAAGATGAAAGATAAATTATAAGTCAGCTTATGCTTACAACAATATATCAAATTGAAACATAATATAGTATCAGTCATTTTCTTTTGAAACATAACCCATGCATATGACTTTGCATTATAAAACATGAAATCTTTCTTTTTCAGTAGCCCAACCTTTATACATTTTCTTTTTGATCCCTACTGGGATGTACATTGCCCATTGGCTCTTTTAAAATACCATTGCATGCTTTTCAAAAGTTTCCACCGGCATGTCTTTTTCAAATTCAGATGTAAGTTTTTCAAATTTCATGATGCTGGGTTGTGTGCATATCTCCGAGGTTATCATCCTACAGTCGCTTTCCTACATGTGCACTCTCATCGGTTGTGTTCAGCTAGGATCCCCGTACTTTTGCGGCACCCCACACTACTCATGCGGGTCTCCTGCGGTGCCTTGTCTCTTGGCCTTGGGACCTAGGGTTTTCTTTTTGTCCTCTCGGGCTACATAGTAACCAGCTACACTGAGCTATGATTCTTTGCCCTCATGGGTTGCTTGCAACCTGCTTCACTGGGTCTGATTTAGCATACACTCACCCCTAGCCTTGGGGATCATTGTACGATCGAATCACAAGGAGGTGCGCTGTATATGTAGTGTGCAATGCTTATGCTATGCGATATATACTACAGGATGATCAGCCCCATAGCTGCCCGATGCTGTATGCTACATGCTCTGAAATACATGTTCCTTTCTCAATAACATTTTCATACATATACGCCATGAATGCAACAGAAACATACTTTTTTTTTGAAACACGCTTTTCATTTGTACACATAATATACATCAAAATCATGCTTTTCATAAAATTCATCATGCATTTTATTCTAAGTTCCCATATTTTTAAAATCTTAGTTCAACACTACATTATACACTGTAACATTTCAGTCTAAATTTGATCCACATAGCATTTCAAAATTTTCACATATAAATTCAAAATAATAATAAAGCTAGATGAGGAACCCACTCACCTGATGATATCGTGCTAGAAAATCAGCTAATTCCCCTGTTCCGGTTCCCTAGGGCCAACCTCTTATCCTATTTTAACATACATACATCATTAGGACAATAACACGAAAGATTTCATGTAACTCTACATGAAAATGCTATAATCTCTAACCTAACATGATTTTCTTCCATCCTTTCGGATCTCCCCAAAATATACATGTTAACATGCTACATATGTAAAGAACAAGGTTTTAGAGCTATTTCTAAGCTTAGGGAGAACATGCTTACCTCAAAAGCAAGAAAATCCCCTTCCTCTCCTCTTCTTTCTTTTCTTTCCTTTTCTTTTCCCTCTCACCAGCTCTCGATTTATTCCCCTTTCTTGTTTTCCACTGGTCCCCCCCTTTTTATACGGGGTCAACCCACTCAAGTTGGGTGCCTAACTTTATTGTTGGGCGCCCAACCGGTCGCCCAACACATCTATTGGGCGGTCTGTTGGGCCCCAATATTTCTGTTAGGCGCCCAACAATCGCCCAATATTTCTGTTAGGCACCCAACTTTGTTGTTGGGCGCCTAATCGGCCACCCAACCATTCTGTTGGGTGCCCAACTTTTTGTTAGGCGCCCAATCGGCCGCCCATAACCTGTTGTTATAGGCGCCCAATTGGGTGCCTAACCCTTGGTTCACACCCCACAGTGGCCTTGGGCGCCTAACCCCTGGTTCACACCCTACAGTGACTCGGCTCACTGATATGCAGGGATCCAAATTTTTCAAGGCCCTCAAACTTTCCAAAAATCCCGAAAAAATTTATATAAAACCTTCATGCATCCAAACTCTCATCCCAAATCATTTACATCACATAACTTTTCCTCTAGCCTTATTTAGTGACCAACAACTTAAAAATTTATTAGAATATCATAATATTATACAAATATCATTTACATTGAATTATTTTCCAACAATTTACATGAAGCAAAATTTTGGGGATGTTACAACTCTTCCTCCCTTAAAGAAATTTCGTCCTCGAAATTTAGGTATCTATATTCTGAAACAGATGAGGGTACTTTACTCATCTTATCCTCCCTCTTCCATGTAGCTTCTCTTTGATGATTTTGCCACTAAACTTTAACCAAAGGAATCCTTTTGCTGCGGAGCTGCTTAATCTTCCCGCACAAGATTTGCATTGGCTCTGCTGCATAGGTCAAATCTTTTTATAATTCCATCGGCATAGCTTGCAATACATGAGAGAAATCGGGTACATATTTCCTTAACATTGATATATGAAACACATTATGAATCTGAGAAAGATTTGGGAGTAAGGTTAACTTATAGGCAAGTGCCCCTACTCGTTCAATAACCTCAAAAGGCCCAATATATCGGAGACTTAACTTTCCTTTCCTCCCAAATCTCATGATACCCTTCTAAGGAGATACTTTCGAAAATACTTTCTCTAATTTCAAATTTCACATCTCTGTGTTTCTTATCTGCATAACATTTTTGCCTATCCTAGGCTGCTTTAATTTAGCTCTGATAATACTAACTTATCTACCTTCCTACTCTGCATAACATCTCTGTGCTTATATGCATAACATTTTTGCCTATCATGGGCTACCTTTAATTTAGCTCTGATAATGCTAACCTATCTGCCGTGCGCTGTACTAATTATGGACCTAGCAACTTCCTCTCTCCTTCCTCATTCCAGCACACTGGAGTTCTGCATTTTCTTCCATATAAAGCTTCATAAGGTGCCATATCAATACTAGAATGATAGCTGTTATTATAATCAAATTTAATTAATGGCAGATGCTCATCCCAACTACCAGAAAATTCCATGAGAAGCCCTCAACATATCCTTTAGTGTTTGAATAGTCCTCTCAGATTGTCCATCAGTTGATGGTGAAAGGCTGTACTAAATCTCAACTTAGTGCCCAAAGCTTTTTACAATTCTGTCCAGAAATGAGATGTAAATCTGGGATCTCTATATGATACAATAGATACCGGCACTTCGTGTTGACTCACAAAATCATTCACATATAATCTTGCCAATCTATCACATAATCTTGCCAATCTATCCAACGTAAAGAAATTTTAATAGGCAAGAAATGGGCAGATTTGGTCAACCTATCAACAATCACCCATATAGAATCATTACCTTCTCTCTAGTCCTTGGGAGACCTACTACAAAATCCATAGTGATATGCTTTCATTTTCATTTAGGTACAAAGAGAGGCTGCATCAAACTAGTTGGACTTTGATGTTCTGCTTTAATCTGTTGGCATAACAAACATTTCGAAAATAACTCAGTTATCTCTCTCTTCATCCCATTCCATCAATAATTCTGTTTAATATTTCTATACATCTTGGTACTTCCTGGGTGCATCGAATAAGCTGAGCCATGACCCTTCTTTATGATTTGCTCTTTTAATAGATCAATGGCTGGCACATATATTCTACCTTTATACACTAGTAGGCCATCATTTCTAACAGTATATTCTAACTGGGATCCACTTAGAACTAATTTCTTAATTCTCAACAACTGTGGATCCCGCATCTAAGCTTCCTTTGTTTTCTCAAGCATTAGGGGCCTAACTCTGAAACTTGCTAATAATGCTTCGGACTTATCTGCCATCAGCTCTGCATTTAAACTTCTCAACTCTAGCATTAGAGGTAGCTGCACTGCTCTGATGGATGCTAAGGTGGCTATAGATTTTCTACTCAAGGCATCAGCCACAACATTAGCTTTTTTGGGGTAATATTCTATAGTATAGTCATAATCCTTCATCAACTCTATCCATCTCCTTTGCCTTAGGTTTAATTCTTTGAGTCATAATATACTTCAAACTTTTATGACCAGTTAAGATCCGACATTTCCTCCCATATAAATAATGTGTCCACATCTTTAAAGAAAAGATCACAGCTGCAAACTCTAAATCATGGGTGGGATAATTCTTTTCATGAGGTTTCAATTGTCTAGAAATATAGGCTATCACCTTCCCTGCATCAACACATCCCAAACCTTTAAATGAAGCATCACTATATACTACAAAATCACTACTATTATTAGGGAGTGTAAGCACTGGTGCTGAGATTAATCTCTTTTTCAATTCATCCATACTTTCCTGACATTCCTTGGACCATTCATACTTAATATTCTTCTTTAGCAACTTAGTCATAGGAGAAGCTATAATTGGAAAGTTTTCTATAAACCTCCTATAATATAGCCTGTCAAACCCAAGAAACTTCTGACCTTAGTCTGATTGGTAGTTGCCTCCTAATTCACTATAGCTTCTATTTTCTGTGGATCTACCATGATTCCTCTAGCTGGACCACATGTTCCAAAAACTTTACCTCATCTAACTAAAATTCACTTTTGCCAAGCTTAGCATACAATTGCTTCTCCTTTAAGATGTACAACACTGTTCTCAAATGCTGCTTATGTTCTTTACTTCAAGAATAAAATAATATCATCGATAAATACCATCACAAATTTATCCAAAATTTTTTGAAACATCTGATTCATCAATCCCATAAAAGCAATTGGGGCATTAGTCAAGCCGAAAGGCATCACCAAAAATTCATAATGGCCATATCTGGTTCTGAAAGCAATCTTTGGCACATCTTCCTTCTTTATTTTTAATTGATGATATCCGAATCTAAGATCAATCTTTGAGAACACAGCTGTCCTTTGAAGCTGATCAAACAAATCATCTATCATTAACATATATTTATTTCTAATGGTCACCTTGTTGAGCTATCTATAATCTATGCATAACCTTAAGGTACCATTCTTCTTCACAAATAACATAGGTGCTTCTCAAGGTGACACACTGGGGCTAATAAACCTTCTGTCTAGTAGATCCTGAAGTTGGACTTTCAATTCCTTCAACTCTGCTGGAGCCATTCTAAAGGGTGCTTTGGCTATGGGTCTGGGTCTGATTGCAATTCTATACTGAACTCTATTTTTCTATCTGGTGGCAAACTTGGCAATTCTTCAGGAAATACATCAGAAAATTCACATACTACTGGAATATCTGCCAATTCGGGGCCACTGCCCTCTAAATTCATCACACATGCAAGAAAGGCTTCATATCTCGTTCATTTTACTAGCCACTAAGGCTGAAATCATACCTGAGGATGTCCTCCTATCACCCATGAAATAAACTTCTCTATTATCAGAAAAGTGAAATATAACCTTTTTATTGGAACAGTCAACTTTGGCTCCATGCATAGATAGTCAATCCATCCCCAATATAACATCAAATTCTTTTAATTTCAAAGGGATTAAATCTGCTTCTAGTACCCGACCTTCCACTGAAATATCATAATTTCTATACACCTTGTCTGCAATAAAAGGTTTCCCTACTGGCACTACTAGCCGACTACCCAATGAATTCATCTCCTTATCTAGATGCTTGAAAAAATCGACTGATATGAATGAATGTGTAGATTCAGAATCTATCAAAACATAGGCATCATGATTATTAATGGGTAGCATACCTATCACCACATCCGGGTTGATCTGAGCCTCCTGCCTAGTCATAGCAAACACTCTAGCCTTAGCCCTTGGCACAGAAGAAATCCCTCCCTGTTGATTGGGGTAAGGCTTGATCAGATTGGCTGAAGCTAGGACATTGTTGTAACTCTCTCGACGGACTGACCTCTGGGTGCCGCAGATTCTTGAGGATGCTCACTGCCTCGCACGCACCCACCTAGGACAATCCCTCTTGATGTGGTCCAGCTGGCCGTAGATATAACATCCTTTAATAACTCTTTTACATTCCCCACCATGCCTATTTCCATATATCTTACACTGTGGGACAACTTTTCCTTCACCCTGGGAATGTTCCTGACTCCTAACCTCACTTGCTGCTCCACTACTGGCGGCCTGAGGTATCCCACCAGGCGTGGGTTTCCTCTGGATCGGGCTGGACACTGACATAGATTCAGACCCTCTCCCAACCGCCACTGGAGCTCTATAACTAGCACCATACTGTCCCTTCTTCTGGGGCCTCTTAAAAGACTGGGATCCTCTTGCACCCAAAGGAAAACTGGGTACACTCCTTTTTATTCTTTCTTGTTTCCGACTAAAGAACTCCTTTTCTCAGCCCTAAGGGCCCCTTGTACCAGCTCCATATAGCTATCATAACTCTGCATACTAGTCTTGGCCTTAATCTGAAGATTTAATTCATCTTGGAAAAGTTTGCACTTTTCCTTTTCATCTATCACCAGGGCCTCAGCAAATCTAGATAGCTCAATAAAAGTGGCCTCATACTCAGCCATTGATCTCTTCCCCTAGGTCAAATATAAGAATTCCCTCTTCTTTTGGTCTTTATATACTTCTGAATAGTACTGTTGAAGAAATTCCTTCCTGCAGTCTTCCTATGACATGGCTACTCCCTGTGGCTGCCTACTACTGACAGACCGCCACCAATTCTGAGCCCTATCCTCCAACAGAAAGGTAGCTATGCTCAACCTCTGCTCTTTCGAGCAGCCCATCACCTCAAATACTCTTTCGATCCTCTGAAGCCAAGCATCAGTTTGAACAGGGTCAGTGGTACCCTAAAACTCTAGAGCCCCTAATTTTTTGGCCCTTTCCACATATTTCTCAGCTTCATGATTTCTAGACTGTGCACTAAAGCTAGCACCAACATCTGCCACCACTGCCTGAGTAATCATCCCCACCAAGTCTGGCACACATGGCCCCTGGGCCTGTTCCTGGGATGGACCGACATTAGTGTAGCAGACTGAGAAGAAAATTCTGGTATCTGGTCTGGAGATATACCCAATCCTGCCTCATTAGAAAGTGGATCACTAGATGATACCCTATCAAGTTGGCCTTCTCTTTATGACCTTTTAGGTCTACTCTGACCCCTGCCTCTACCTCTTCTTAAAGATTGCTCTCTCTTTACTTGCCCTTGTAGTAACCCATCCTACAACTCAATTCATCACATCAGTTTCAATCATTCAGTAATCATAATCATTTAATCATTCCAGACTTATATTCATATTCTCACTTATACTCGTATGTCTATATCTATTTCCCAAGGACCTAATAACCTAGGCTCTGATACCACTAACTGTCGGCACCCTCTCCTGCCGACAGCGTAGGCGGCCTATGTAAATCGAGTAGAGTTCTACTATCCTTTATGTTGCATACCATAAAGTACAAGTGAACTCCATTCAATTGGTACAGAACGCCAAAGCAACAACTCATCCTGTTAAAAAAATTTTAACCTATTCATTCATATATCATCCATCATCACAATTATAAAATATTTCAACCTATTCCAATAAAATATTGATTCCAAACATAATTTGTCAGATCACATTCACAATTGATTTTATAACTCAAAATCATTTCATATACATTATTAGAAGACCTCTATGTACATATATATAAACATACCCAAAATAATTCATCTTTATACACATATCAGCCTAGGACACATCACCAGGTCACCAACATATATACAAACATATATATAGGTCCAAAACTTTATCTTATATACACATTCTACCCATAATACATCACCAAGTCACTAATATATACATCCAGATATGTAGGCCCTTACCTAAATGTACATATACATTTGCAACCAAATACATCTCTATTTGCTTCACAAGGAACAGATCCTAAAAGCAGCAAAAATCTACTTCCAACCCAAGCTAAGGTGAAGACAAACTTTCTAACCTGGTAGCATGCTCAATGATCTGGAAGTAAAAAATATCAACAAAAATGGGATGAGAGCGAAGTCCCAATGACTGGATAACCAGCTAACCTTGGAAAAACTGAGAACATGCTTTTCATTTGTACACATATTATACATCAAAATCATGCTTTTTATAAAATTCATTATGCATTTTGTTCTCAATTCTCAGATTTTTAAAACCTCAATTCAACACTATACATTATACACTATAACATCTCAATCTAAATTTGATCCACATAACATTTCAGAATCCCCACGTCCAAATTCAAAATAATTGCAAAGCTAGATGAGGAACCCACTTAGCTAATGCTATCTCTCTAGGGCCAGCCTCTTGTCTTATAACATACATACATCATTAGGACAATAACACGAAAGATTTCATGCAACTCTATATGAAAATGCTATGATCTCTAACCTAACATAATTTTCTTCCATCCTTTGTGATCTTCCCAAAATATACATGTTAACATGCTATATATGTAAAGCACAAGGTTCTAGAGCTATTTCTAAGCTTAGGGAGAACGTGCTTATCTCAAAAGTAAAAAAATTCTTTCTTCTTCTTCTCTCCTCTTTTCTTTTCTTTCTTCCTTTCCTTTTCTTTTCCCTTACGCTGAGCTCTCGGTTTCTTTTGACTCCCCTTTCTTTTTTTCCACTGGTACCCCCCTTTTTATACGGGGTCAACCCATTCACATTGGGCGCCAATCGGCCGCCCAATATTTCTGTTGGGCGCCCAACTTTGTTGTTGGGCGCCCAATCGGCCACCCAACCATTCTGTTGGACGCAAACCAGTCGCCCAAAACTTATTGTTAGGCACCCAATTGGATGCCTAACCCCTGGTTCACACCCCACAGTGGCTCGGCTCACTGATACGCGTAGATCCAATTTTTTCAAAAATTTTCAAGGCCCTCAAACTTTCCAAAAGTTCTGAAAAAAAATTATATAAGACCTTCATGCATCCAAACTCTCATCTTAAATTATTTACATCACATAACTTTTCCTCTAGCCTTATTTAGACTAACAACTTACAAATTCATTAGAACATCACAATATTATACAAATATCATTTACATTGAATTATTTCCCAACAATTTACAGGAAGCAAAATTTTTGGGATGTTACATTTGTATCTTGTATTGGGTGTCCTTCACTAAACACCACTCACCAAAGAGAGGGAAAAAAAACAATGTTCCCCCATCCCATCCCCTCCCCAAGAGTCCCACCAGATTGTGGGCACACCTCCATACAAGGAAGGGGAAGAATATTGAATTTGCCTGCTGGATGCCCTTGTTCCATTGTTAGTGAATGAAGAGGCAGGGGGGAGTCACAGCTGGAGGGTTAGCGGTCATGCCACCTGTAAATTTAGAATTCTGAACACATGCACTGGATATTATAGCCATATAATGCTTGTAAGCTGCTTTATGTTTAATGAATAACTATGATGATAGTCAATTTACCCCTGTTAGTTCTTCGTTCCAAATTTGATGTTGTGTCAATTTTCTTTGTTTCTTGGAACAGTGAGCACTCCTACATTGATGGTTTCAAGTGCTTATTTGCAGTGAATGGATTCTTCAAAGTCCGTCTGCAAACTGGCTTTCCACCAATTGTCTTGGTAGGAGTCGTGATCTTTTTCAGCTTTTACAAATCTCAATTTCTGAGTTCAACCATAACATTAGAACAATAACTCTAAGAAAATGTTAGCTTAAAATGTGGCTCCTAAGTGGTAGTTGCTGATTAATTTGCTTAATTCACTAAGCTGAGCAGCATGTTTATTATTTTTTCCCCCCTTTTCATTTGAGTATATTTCTAATCTAGAAAAAGATCCTTGCTCTTGTAACAGTTAAAGGAGCCAAAAGTTTTTGTTCATGGGAATGCAAGAGACCAAGATATCGCTCTGTCAAACTGGCCAGGTTGTCCATAGTGTCACGTTGAGGAACCATATCCTGCTGATATTAAAAAAACCACGCCATTCGCAAAACAGCAATTGCGCTGGATTGAGGTAGTTGAAGACAGCTATTGCAAGGTGTAATAGTTTCAAGTTAAACAGAACAGGAAATAACAGTCATTCGTAATGGATTGCACATCTGAATTAGCATAGTACCCATAAGATTGTGACGATCCTGATTCATCACTCGGGCATGCTGATTATTTATTGATATGACATGCAGTGTAGCAATACAGTCATCAACATTTTATTATGAATATTCGTTGTGCACCAATTCTCAATACCATTCCTTGTGACATCCCTGATTGAACGCTCTTAGGTGGTCTGACTAATTCAGAAGCTGGTAAGATTTGTCATGAACATTGATATGAGAATGATATTTCACAAAGTTCGTCAAATATTTCCTTGAAAGTTTTTTTTGGATTTCTTTCTCTCTACTTTAATTGCCTGTTGGCCACCGAGAGACATCGCCGAAAAAGACAAGGTATAATAAGCCATAGAGTTTTTCTGTCTGCACTCTGCCGCGGCCCATCGGATTTCAAACCAACGTCGTTATTTGTTTCTTTTCTCTGCTTGCATTCTATTTTTTTTTTTTTTTCTTTCTTTCTTTCTTCTTCGTTGCGTTCTAATTTTTTTTCGTTTCTTTCCTCTTTAATTACTTGCGTTCTAATTTTTCTCTTTCAATACGCTCCTAATCAAAGAAATATAATACCACATAAACTTTATAATGCTTAAACCTCAAATTCATCCGCTATCAATTTAGTTAGGGATGACAATTTTTTTGGCCGTTAACCAACAGATACCGTTTTTAAGGATCGAAGAATCTCCGGTAATGGTATAATGCGTAGATGGCCATTATTGCTAAACAGGTAAACGAAATAAATTAATGAATAAGAGAAAATGTTTGTCTATATATATATAAAAAAAAAAGCTACCAATAGGATAATAAATATTTGAATCATGAAAGAAATAGATTATAATATCTAAAAATAATAATTATAATATCAAAATAAAACCACGAATCCATTCCAAAAAAATTATAATATCAAAAAATTAGCCTCGCATCCATCCCAAGAAAAGAAAAGTTTAAAGAGCCTTAATTCATCTGCGTCATACGTTTTGACCCCTCTTTTTTTTCTTTAATTGGATATTCTTATCTTATCTTGTATATTTTATAAAGTGTTTAATATTTTAATAAAAGAGCTCTCTTTTTTTTTTTTGCAGCTTGGAGATAAACGATGGGCTCTTCTGAGATACCAGCAAAGAAGGTGAAGCATGCCAACATTGCAGTGAAGACACCATCGATGACCACGAAGAAGGTCCAAAGTAGCAGTAAAAGTAACAACAAAAATTGGTCTTGTATTCCCAGAAACCCTGAAGTGGGAAAAAGGCAACGTGCATAATTCTGGAGACCTTAAAAGAGATGGGCATTCATGATCCAATCTTTTTAATGGAGAAGAATATCACTGATAGCGACACCAACAAACAACAAAATCGTCTGCTGATACCCTACAATGCCTTTAACTTGAAGAGCTCTCCATTTTCCAAGTTGGTCAATGATAATGAAAAAGAGGCTCTAGAAGAAGGAAAAGCTCTAAATATTAGCATTTTGAACCAATCCAAGAGGGTGTATTCTCTTACTCTCAAGTATCTCAGTAGTAACAAGGCCTTTTGTATAATTGGTACAAACTGGAGCAAGTTTATAAAGGCCAATAAATTACAGAAGGGTCAGAATCTAGAAATGTGGAGTTTTCAGCAAGAGATGGATGGGGCTCTTTGTTTCGCCATGCTCAATTATGATTCTCCAACACAAGATGTAATCGAGGCAGCAAAAATATTGTTCAACATAGCCAACCAAGCGAGGCTTAATAATATCCATTAATATTTATAGATGGACATTTTTTTAAAAATATATATTGAATTCAAAATTCTTGCTTATTGTAGTTTTTTTCCCCTAAACATTGATGATAAACCTTTATTATTATATAGCATTATCATAAATTTTTGAGATATCATGTATTTTGTTTGTTATTTTTTTGAATAAATGAAGAGGCAAAAATCCTCAAATATTGCATTCAAATAGTATTGCACCTAATGCATAAACGATAGTACTCATTCCAATCAATCCTAAGCGTTGTCTGCAACTTTGTTACTAGCTTTATATTTTTGTGAATTTGATCATGTTTGCAATAGCATTTTCAAAAACATGTGAAATTGTCCAATTCTAGATAATAAAAAGATCTGATAGTGTGAAATTCATGGAATCAAAAGAATTAACCCACAATTTATCATTTAATATATATAAATATGCCCATGGAAAACCGATCCAGAGCACTATGATTTTGAAATCAATTGCTAGATATATAAATGAATATTTCCCAATGTTTATTACTATTACTATTATTATTATTATTATTGATAAAATATTAGAAAAGAACGAACAAATCTTTCACTATAAATTGCAGATAGATTTTGTCTTTTTTTTTTTTGAAAAGGCGTTGAATATTGGCCAAAAAGAATATAAGCAAAATCATACCTAACAAGCATCGTAGCTGATGTTCAACATTATGTCTCTTTGCCATTGTGGACTATTGAATCTCATTTGAAACACAAATTATTAGCTAGTAACTTCTTTTAACTCCAAATTTTAAGCATATAAGTTGTTTTTGATTTACATTTAATTTATGGAAGAAAAAATTTTGAAAACCATCAGATTTGATTAATTTGGTGAAAATAATCTTTATATAATTTGATAGCATTATTGAAATCACCTGGCCGAACAACATCAAATTTGTCATGTGAGCCATCTCATGCTGTTGGAAAGGACAGAGGTCCTATAATGTTGGAAGTGCCCTAACAACATTTTCAGACACCAGAGTGGCTCAGATTCCATGCCAAATAGAAAATATTGGGTGCATTTGAGGACATTCACTGCAAGAAAATAAAATAATGATGACAAAAATTTTCATCACTATTTCATCATAAATTGGATTTAGTGATGGATTAGTGACGAAAATTTTATCGTCATAATTTTTATCGTCGCTAAATTTAGTGACGAAAAGAGGTCCGTCACAAAATAATAGCGACGGATTTGTGACGAAATATTTCATCAAAAATTTGTGACAGAACATATTTTTCGTCACTAAATTGTGACGGATTAGTGACAAACTATCCGTCACTAAATTGTGACAGATTAGTGATGAACTATCCATCACTCATTATTCCGTCACAAATATTTTCATCACCATTCCATCACAATTTAGTAACGGATTGTTGTCGAAAATTTAGTCACTAAAACTTCCGTGACTAGTCCGTCACGAATATTCCATCACAGTTTAGTGATAGATTATTGACGGAATGCGTGTCATCTGTCATCCGTTATTGTTCCATCACTAATCAATCACTAATATTTTCATCACTAATCCGTCACTATTATTTCTATCAGAAATCCATCACTAATCCATCATTAACCTAATAAAATTTCATCAAATTTTTATTCTTATAAATTTATAATTATTTTTAAATTACAATATATTTAATGCATTCTAATGAAATTTTTAGATAAAAATTTAAATTTAAGAATAAAAATATATTTCATAAAATAAGATAAATATATTTGCTGTATACATCAACAACACTAATATGTTTTATAAATATATCTGTATATAATCTCTCCTCATAGATTGCTAGGACAAGGAACAGCTTGGATGACTCTTTGTCCATGTAAGTTTCTTGGGGCCACGAGAGCACCTGTAAACACATATAGTAACCACACGGGCCGAAGAAGGGGTTTGGAAATAGTTTTCAACCAGCAATTGACGCGTTATAACCTCACTAGCTGTGTCATTGCCCCAAGCGCAAAGGTGCCAAGTGCCAACACCTTTCTCAACGACTCCATTTTATCTATTGAACCGCCTCTACGTCACTTTCCCCACAACCGATGTGGGACTAAAAGTGATTCAATCGTCAATCATCCCAACAATACGGTCCGTTCTTCTTCCAACGATGGCTCACGTTTTAGTCCGGAGTTGTCTAGCGAAACCAACAACCGCACCGCCGCTAACGCATGTGGATCTACGGTCGTTGGATTGGATTACGCTTCAGAGAACATCACTTCCTCCCTCTTCTCTGCTCTTTCTCGCGTTTATTTCAAAATTCCAACGGTTTCTTTGAATTAGTTGTTGACTTATCTATTGATCAATAATAATTTAAAATTTATTTAAAATATTTATTAATAATAAGAATTTGAAAAAGTAAGTGTTTTTGAAAATAAAATTTTTTTATTGAATAAGTTAAAAACTTCAATCAAACATGAATCAATCTTTTCCCAAGAAGATATATTTTTTTCTAGGAAGATACGACAACCAAATTAATATTTTTTTTGAAAAAAGGTATGGTAACCAAACAAGATCCTAGAAAGAAAACCATGGGATGCGTGACATGCCACGCATCCACTGAAAATAAGGCCCCGTTGAACACTTTATTTCAATGGCATTTTTAAAAAATCATTCATCATTGTATTCATCTTTGAATTATAAGAGAATTCCAAAGCTGGTTATCTTTGTGAAGTTGCATGGTAAAATAGCCGTCGGTTCATTATGACAAAATAAAAATAAAAATAAGGGTATTGTTGGATAAGGTAGCTATATATATATATATATATATATATATATAATGACAAAAAAAAAAAAAAAACTTTGGAAGGATTGATCGCAAGGGGCGCCGGACATAGGCGAGGCTATGCGGCCGAAGGGACAAGTCGATTGGTGCAAACGTGCGTGGGCTAGGGTAGGCGCGCGAGCAGGCTGAGAAGCAGATGCATACAAGAGAATTAAAATATAGCAACGCCCAAATGCGTCGCTAATGTGTCGCTAAATATGCTATTGCAACGCATTAGTGACGCAATGACGGCATCGCTACGATGATCGTCGCAATCTCACTTTATCGCAATTGCGTCGCTTAACAGCGACTCTCTGCGACGCACCAAATGCATCGCAATATATTGCGACGCCACGTACTAAATGCGTCGCAATATTGCGACACATCCTAAATGCGTCGCTAATTTTAAAATTAATTTTTTAAAAATATTTGCAACGAAAAACCTCATCGCCACTACAAGAGATTTTAAATATTGCGACGCCCAAATGCGTCGCAATTGCGTCGCTAAACATGATATTGCGACGCAATTGCGACGCAACAAGGGCGTCGCTCAACTGTCCGTCGCAATATCCTTTTGTCGCAATTGCATCACAATATTGCGACTCTCTGCGACGCTCTTGCGACGCCACATTGCGTCGCAATATTGCGATGCATGCAAATGCGTCGCTAAATTTAAAAATAAATTTAGTTAGAAAAAAAATTATTATTAAATATTGCGATGCACTAAATTACGTCGCAATATTTAAAATAATTTTTTTAAAAAATTATTATTAAATATTGCGACGCAATAATTTGCGTCGTAATATTTAAAATTAATTTTTTTTTAAAAAAATTTATTTTAAATATTGCGACGCACTAAATTGGGTCGCAAAATTGTGACTCATCCAGATGCGTCGCAATATTAATAATAATAATTTTGGTATAATAGCGACGCAATTTGAGTCGCTAATGTGTTGCAAATAAAAATTATTTTAAAATATTGCGATGCAAGGTAATTGCGTCGCAATATTTAAAATAATTTTTAAGATAAAATAGCGACTCAATTGTAGTCGCTAATGCGTCGCTAATAAATTTATTTTTAAATTATTACGATGCCAGGTCATTGCGTCGTAATATTTAATAATAATATTTTAAAAATATTAGCGATCCAATATCAGTCGCTAATGCATCGCAAATTTTGTTTTTAAAAATATTTTAATGATTAAAAATTAAAAGGGTTAATTCAATTTCGCTAAATCTAAATATTGATACAAACATTTTTCACTCAATCCAAACAATAATATATTTCAAAAAATAATTTATATATTAAAATTTTGAAGTTTTTACAACATAAAAAAAGAAAAAAAAAATACATCAAGAATCTGAACGATCACGTGGAGGCTGTTGAGGCTGAAGACTCTGCGATAAGCGGCTAACCATATCCCGCAAATAATGCATCTCATCTCGCATGTCTGCAACCTCCTGATCCCGGCCTCGCATACGATCCTCAAAATCCTGCTCGACCTCCTGGCGAATCTCCTCTGCAATAGATCTGCGAAGCTCCTGTAAACGCTCGGGAGGAAGATCTGCAGGAACTCGCGAGCTGGAGGCCTGATGGGGAAAAAATGTAGAAGCTCTAGTGCCCATACCATAGACCCTGCGGTCTCGTGGCTGGGCACCAACAGCCTCCAAAAAACACGTCGACTCTCCTCTGCTGAGAGTTTGACGGGCGTCTCCCCATCAGTAGAGTCGACCTGCGATGCCTAGGAGCGAAGCTCCTCGACTCGTGTCTTGAAATTATGAAATCAACAATAAATGAGTTAATAAATTTCTCGAAATAAAATTTTAGAAATTAAACAGATACTACATAAATCTAATTTCTTACCGCAACCTTCCGTGATCGCATGTCGACCCAGGAGCCGTCCCTCCTGGTGTGTGTCGCCCTGAATAGACGAAACTCACCAGGATCTTCGCCCTCCTGCTCAGTCTATAACAATAAAAAAATGATATTAATACAAATATTTATAAATAACTAAAATAGTAATTAAAATATTATGTTTTCTTACCATACGACGTCTGTGCTCCTGAATCGAAATGGAGCCCGAAGTATGACGGGAGAGACCCGTGCCAGGACCGCCCTTCTCAGATCGGCAGTTCGTGTTGGCTGATGTGGACCTCCTGCGCCAGCCATCGGACTCCCATGCCTGCTACCACTCGTGCCAAATACCCTCTGGCACGTGCGCAGGACGCTGACCCGATGACCTCCAATGATGAAGCATGTCGGAGTATCGACGTCGCGTCAGAGCCTCCCATGCTGCCCTAATGGCATCATGGGTGGCAGGATCCCACGTAAACTTTTTCTGCATTAAAATAAATAGTTAGTTTCTGAATTTATTAACTTTAAATAATTATATATCACTGATAAATTGTATTTAATAAGTTTACCTGAAACTCAGAAAAATAAAACTCCCTCGTGGCTGCGATACGTGGCGCCAATCGTAGCCACTGGGATCTGCACGCCTCTGAAAAACGGCGCTGATGTGGCTGGAGACATGATGCTGCTCAATGAATCTGTTAAAAAAATGCAAGTTTATAAGTAAATGACTTAAAAACATAAATAAAATATTTTTAATTAGTATATACTTACATCCCCTGAGCATCAAGTCTAAGTACAGTGCGGCCGTCGATGGTGGAAGAACTCTCGGAGGTCTGTGCCGATCGGCTGGATGGTAATACTGGTGCAGAGATCGAAGGCTGCGCCTCTGCTGGAGATCCAAACTCTCCATCTTCGACGCTAATGAGATCTGATGTCGCAGGATCCAAACTACGTCTCTGCTCACCCAAACTGTCGTCGGTAGATCTACCTCTGCCCCTCATACTGAAAAACTAAAGATTCACACAATTAAATTACGATTAATGATTGACTATGTAAGAATTTAACACTTATAAAAAAAAGTTAAATTTTAAAAAACCTTTATGTTTAATCGGTGTCATTTGTTTCGTGAAATGTTGGTTCAACATCCGATGCCGTATCGGATTGCGAATCAGTTTCATTATCATCGGAAGGAAACCGAATATTTGCATCCGCAATTTGTTGGACATCACCACTTGGATCTCTAAGTGATGTTTCAGGAGCCCTTGTGTCATCCTCAATTGCATGCATTTCCATCTCATCCTCTTGAAATGCAGGGCACTCGGTTGATTGACTTGATGAACTCTCCTCTAATACGATTGTTGAACGTGGGACGATTTTAGAAACGGCCCACCAATCTCGCTTGTCGTTGCGCAAACTTGGATATCCGCAGTAAAAGACTTGCTGAGCTTGGGATGCAAGGATGAATGGGTCATATTTCTGCAATCTTCGTCGATGGTTCACTTCAACCAAATTATAGTCGTTATGAACCCTTTTGCCCACAGGAACTATCGGATCGAACCAATCACAACGAAACAATACGGTTCATTTTATAGGCCAACCGGGATATTCAACTTCAACCACCTCTACTAACTTTCCATAATAATCCTGCATATTTGCTCCAACACTTTCTCCTTTTACACACACGCCCCAGTTCTGCGTGCCTCTTGAAGCTGCTAATCGTTCAATCTAAAATTTGTACCCATTTACAAAATAGCCAGTAGAGGTTGTTACGGTCTTCAATGGCCATTGCGATAGACATTTAATGAAAATATTATCGATTGTCGACCATGGACCGTTGACCTATAAATTAATAAGCTATTGACATCCAATTCAAAAAATAATAGCCATTATCGAAATTGATTGAGTGATACTACTCACAAATTCATAAAACCAGTAAGCAAACTCCGTTTCTAATTTCTGCCCAATTGCAACTTGACTGATGTCGGGATTCATCTGTCGTTGTCTATCACAGAACATCCTTATGGGATGAAAAGGATGAAAACTACTGTTAGAAATTAAATATTATGGTATATTATTATATAAATTTAAATTTTCAATTTAGCATTGAAGTATACACTTACTCAATATATGGATCGACTTCTCGACAGTTCATTAGGATGTAATAATGTGCTGCATTATACTCCATATCGCTAAGATTTCTTGACTTCTGCCCACCAAATGAACGGCCGATAGCTTTAAAAATTGATATTCTACCGTCATTAGCTTTTGCTTCGTCCACACATACGTCATCGTTACGACCATGATTTCGGCTCCTCGTGTGGATGTGACCCTCAAAGTAATGTGAGGCAAAAGCTGAAACTTCTTCGACCAAATGTGCATTGCATATAGAACCTTCAACCCTTGCCTTATTACGCACATTATTTTTTAACTTCTTAAGATACCTATATGTAAAGTTGCAACAAAAAATTAACGAATTTTTCAAGCAATGAAATAATATTTGAAATGTCAACATATCTTAATGATGTATATATTTACCTCTCGAAAGGATACATCCAGCGATACTGCACAGGACCAGCTATGCTCGCTTCGTATGGCAAGTGAACCGATAAATGCTCCATTGAGTCAAAAAAACTGGGAGGAAATATTCGCTCAAGCTTGCATAAAATAATTGGAATTTCCTCCTCAAGCCTTGTCATGGATGCAGAAGTAATGACTGCGGCAGATAACTCCTTGAAGAATAAGCTGAGCTCCGTAATTGCCTTCCAGACATGTTGCGGAAGCAACTCACGAAAAGCTATAGGTAATAATCGTTGCATGAAAACATGGCAGTCGTGGCTCTTCATGCCGAACAACTTGAGCTTATGCATGTCCACACACCTACCGATATTTGAGGCATAACCATCTGGAAATTTTAACCCTCTTAGCCAGTTACATAAAACTTTTCGTGAATTTCTGTCAAGAGTGTAACATGCTTTAGGATAGGTCCCATCGGCACTCCTTCTCAAATCACCTCTTCTGCAGTACTGATTAAGTTCTTCTCTTGACTTTGCAGTATCTTTTGTTTTTCCCGGGATGTTTAGCACCGTGTTAAATATGTTATCAAAGAAATTTTTCTCGATATGCATAACATCCAAGTTGTGTCGGATGAGATTTGTGCTCCAATAAGGCAAATCCTAAAATATACTTCGCTTCTTCCAGTTATGTTCTTTACATATACGGCTATTTATTCTATCTGCATCCGGTTCCCATGCATACATCAACCCCAAATGCTCTATAGAATCAAATAGATCCGTGCTGGACCTAACCAGTTCGGCAAATTTTGTGACTGCTTTATTCTTCCGGAAGGCGATCAAGTTACGCATGTAAGGATGATTTGGAGGCAAGAATTTCCTATGGTTATCAAACCATGACTGCTTACCACTCTTCTGCAATGTAAATGCATCCGAATCATACATGCAATGAGGGCATGCCAGACGTCCAGCAGTGCTCCAACCAGACAACATTGCATATGCCGAAAAATCACTTATTGTCCACATCAAAGCAGCTCTCATTAAGAAATTTTGTTTCATAGAAATGTCGTAGGCTACGACTCCTGTTTGCCACAACATTTTCAATTCGGCCACCAACGGTTGCAGAAAGACATCAATCTTTTCCTTTGGATTTGATGGTCCTGGAACCAAAATGGTTAAAAACATTGCAGTATCTTTCATGCACTTCCACGGAGGAAGGTTATATACAGTCAGTATCACAGGCCAACATGAATACTGTTGCCCCGCTTGACCAAATGGTTGGAAGCCATCGGTACAAAGACCTAATCTCACATTCCTTATATCTTCAGCGAAATCAGGATGATTTTCATTGAAATGCTTTCAAGCCTTTGAATCTGATGGATGCCGCATTTCATCCTCTTTAGATTCATGTTCGGCATGCCATCTCATATCAGCAGCTGTTGCCTCAGATCTGTATAATCTCTACAGGCGTGGGGTAAGAGGAAAGTAATGCATCCTCTTGTAAGGCACACTTTTCCTCCTACTTGTATCGGCTCCTCCTTCTGTGTTTTTGAACCTCGATTGCCCACAAATCTTACACCATCTCAGCTCTGAGTCTTCACCCCAAAATATCACACAATTGTTCAAGCAACAATCGATCTTATTAACTGGGAGCCCAAGCCCACGCAACAACTTCTTTGTTGCGTAAAAACTGTCTGCGGCAACATTATCATTTGGCAGAATTTCTTTGATTAACTCAGCTACAGAATTGAACGCCTTTTCTGATAATCGATGTTCTGCCTTAATATTCAACATTCGAGCGCTGTAGAGAACTGGGAATGACCCTCACACCCAGGATACAATTCTTGATTTGCAGCACGCAACATATCGTAAAATTGTTGTGCTTCTGGATTTGGTTCTTCCATAAATGTATTCTGATTGAAGTCATTACCCGATGCATTCATCACCATTTGTTCATATGTGTTTAAATTCACAAATGGTTCATCTACGGGAATTGAGTCTTGTTGGCCTATAACAGCTGCTGGAATATCCTCTGGTTCACCATGACAGTACCAAACATAGTAATCAGGAACAAAACCCTTCTTACACAAATGCACCTTAACAGTTTCCACATCTTTGTAGGCTTTATTCTGACACCTGTGGAAGTTGCATGGGCACCTAATCCTAGGCCCATCCATCCATTCAGGTTGGCTACATGCAAATGCGATAAATTCTTCCAATCCATTCAGAAAATCTGGATTCAGCAAGCCATCTTTTATCCTTGCATACATCCATGAGCGAGTCCCGCTCATTTTTGACCGACTTATACAAAGTCTGGTAAATCATTAAATGAAACCAAAAAATAAAACTATATTAGTATTAATAAATATATAACTAAATTATTTCCTGGGCACAACTAAGGTTAATTACAACCAATTAAATCATTTATAAGTACCCAAATTTTTTTTAGGTAACTAAGGACCCTACCATGCAAGGGCGAGCCACGGCTACGATCCTTGGGGTGCTAGCAAGGACCGATGCATAGGTTCATGGCTAAAGGGAGGGCTTGAGTTTGTGTCGGGCCGCAAGGCGGTGCGTTTAGTCATTAGACTTCACAAGAATTCAAGTGTCTTAAATAATTCTACCTTCACTCCATGTCTATAAGGTAAGGCCCTATCCCATTCAAGAATATTTTTTGTGATATGTTATTCTGCTATTAATTATCATCGATCGGTAACATTGAAATTTTGGCAGCATTTCCCCATATGTTCTCCTACATGTGTGGTATATAAGCCACACTAGGAGAACGTATGAGCAAATGCAAACCGAAATCTCACCCCACGATGATTACTAGCAGACTAACATGTCACAAGAAATATTCCCAAACTGTCCACCAAGACAATTTGAGAATTTGCAAGACTAAGGCTTACAAATTCTCAAATGGGTCTAAAGGTTAAAGTGCTGTGATTATGGAAGTCCGAAGACAATCGAACTTATGCTTGTTATTCTTAACTTCTTGTGAATTATACATGTAATCACTAACTTTTTTAAGATTATTGTGTCAAATACAAATGTTTGCGAATACTAAAATGTAAATCATTGAAACTAGTAATTTGTTGCTGGAAATTAAATAATATTACAACAAAACATTTTATTTAGCATTTCAAAATGTAATGCATCATTAAGTTTGCAGCAGAATATAAATAATCAAGACATAACAAATGTAAATGAGTATAAATGCACAAATACTATTGTCATAAACATTCTGCTTAAATTAATTATTGCATAAATATTATGTAAATTAAATAATCTAGCATTACAAATATTATTGAATAATCAAGACATAACAAACAGTCTATTCAAACAGCTTTATTGAAAAAACAGAGGGGGTTTCCTCCCTCCCCCGTGTTAAAATAAATTTTTTTTTTTTTTTGTGATGACAGTGGCCTGGCCACCGTGGCTGTCTTCTCAGGTGGCTGTCTTCTCAGGTGGCCGTGGCCGGACAAGAAATAAAAGGGGGGGGGGGGGCGGGGGGTTTCCCCCCTCCCACCCTGTTAAGGATTTTTTTTTTTTTTTGTCACAGTGGCCTGGCCAGGCCACTGCCGGCCACGGCAGCGGCCGTGGCCGGACAAGAAAAGAAAGGGGGGGGGGGCGGGGGGGTTTCCCCCCTCCCCCCCTGTTAAGGAAAAAAAATTTTTTTTTTTGTCACAGTGGCCTGGCCACCGTGGCCAGGCCACTGCCGGCCACTGCCGGCCACGGCAGCGGCCGTGGCCGGACAAGAAAAGAAAGGGGGGGGCGGGGGGTTTCCCCCCTCCCCCCTTGTTAAGGAAATTTTTTTTTTTTTTTGTCACAGTGGCCTGGCCACTGTGGCCAGGCCACTGCCGGCCACGGCAGCGGTCGTGGTCGGACAAGAAAAGAAAGGGGGGGGGGCGGGGGGTTTCCTCCCCTCCCCCCTGTTAAAAAAAAATATATATTTTTTTGATTACAGTGGCCTGGCCACCGTGGCCAGGCCACTGCGGCCACGGCAGCGGCAGTGGCCGGAGAAGACGGCCACGGCAGCGGCCGTGGCCGCCTTGTCCGGCCGCGGCCACGGCCGTGGCCGGACAAGAAAAAACAAGGGGGGGGGGGTTTCCTCCCCTCCCCCCCTGTTAAAAAAAAATTTTTTTTTTTTATAACAGTGGCCTGGCCACGTGGCCAGGCCACTGCGGCCACGGCAGCGGCCGTGGCCGCCTTGTCCGGCCGCGGCCACGGCCGTGGCCGGACAAGAAAAAACAAGTGGGGGGGGGGTTTCCTCCCCTCCCCCCTGTTAAAAAAAAAAATTTTTTTTTGATTACAGTGGCCTGGCCACCGTGGNTCCCCCCTGTTAAAAAAAAAAAAAAATTTTTTTGTGATTACAGTGGCCTGGCCACAGTGGCCAGGCCACTGCCGGCCACGGCAGCGGCCGTGGCCGGAGAAGACGGCCACGGCAGCGGCCGTGGCCGTAGGGAAATCAATAAACAAAATTAATTTTTTTTTTAAATTATTGGGGCTAACCTTGGTTGAGATGAGATCGCCGGGTAGCCGGAGTAGGATGAGCTCGCCGGGTAGCCGGAGGACGGGGATGCGCCGGAGTATCTCGGCGGCGCTAGGTCAAGACGGCGGCGCTAAGTCAAGACGGGAAGGAGGAAAGGAGAAAGGGCCCGGCTTAAATATAGGTGATTAGCGATGCCAAAATTGCATCGCAATTTTCGTCGCAAATTTTTTTTTTTTTTTCTTAACGACGCACTAGGGTGTCGCTATTCCATCGTTAATACATGTTTATAATAATTTTCTTAAAACATAGCGATGCCAATAAATGCGTTGCTAAGGAGTCGCTAAATTGGCGCCATCATCTGGCAGGAAAAATATTTTATTTTCTAATAATTGCATCGCTAAGGCGTCGCAATATTTTTTTAATATTTTAAATTGATTAAAATTAAAACTTATTACATATATTGCGACGCAAGCAGTGCATCGCAATTATTTTTTAAATTTTTAAATGAAAATATTTAAATTTATTATAATAATTGCGACAAAAATTATGTCGCAATTATTTTTTAATATTTTTAATCAGCTATATGTATTCTAATAATATTGTGACGCATATATTTTGTCGCAATATTTGTTTTAATTTTTTTAAACTGTGTCGCTAAGGCATCGCAATAATTTATTAATATTTATAAATGATAATATTTATAATTAATGTTAATAATTGTGATGATAAATGGCATCACAATTTATTTTATAAAATTTTTAATTACATAAATTTATTTAAAAATAGTTGCAATCCGTCCGACGATCCAAGCCCTGATCCCGATCGGCGATGACCTATCTCGGACAGTTGCAATCGGTCCGATCGGCGACGATCCGAGGGTTGCGATCGATCCAAGCCCTGATTCCGATCGGCGACGACCGATCGCGGACCGCGGCGATCGGTCCGATCGGCGATCCGACGGTTGCGATCGATCCAAGCCCTGATCCGATCGGCGACGACCGATCTCGGACCGGCGATCGGTCCGATCGGCGATGATCCGACGGTTGCGATCGATCCAAGCCCTGATCCCGATCGGCCATGACCGATCTCGGACCGTGCGATCCGTCCGATCGGCGACGATCCGGGTTGCGATCGATCCAAGCCCTGATCCCGATCGGCGATGACCGATCCGACCGGCGATCCGTCCGATCGGCGATCCGACGGTTGCGATCGATCCAAGCCCTGATCCCGATCGGCCATGACCGATCTCGGACCATGCGATCCATCCGATCGGCGACGATCCGGTTGCGATCGATCCAAGCCCTGATCCCGATCGGCGACGACCGATCTCGGACCGGCGATCGGTCCGATCGGCGATCCGACGGTTGCGATCGATCCAAGCCTGATCCCGATCGGCACGATCGATCTCGGACCGGGCGATCGGTCCGATCGGCGACGATCCGACGGTTGCGATCGATCCAAGCCCTGATCCCGATCGGCGATGACCGATCTCGGACCGTGGATCGGTCCGATCGGCGATCCGACCGATCGATCCAAGCCTGATCCCGATCGGCCACGACCGATCTCGGACGTTGCGATCCGTCCGATCGGCGATGATCCGATGGTTGCGATCGATCCAAGCCCTGATCCCGATCGCCACGACCGATCTCGGACCGTGGCGATCCATCCGATCGGCGACGATCCGACGGTTGCGATCGATCCAAGCCCTGATCCCGATCGGCGACGACCGATCTCGGACCGCGGCGATCGGTCCGATCGGCGATCCGACGGTTGCGATCGATCCAAGCCCTGATCCCGATCGGCCACGACCGATCTCGGACGTTGCGATCCGTCCGATCGGCGACGATCCGATGGTTGCGATCGATCCAAGCCCTGATCCCGATCGGCCACGACCGATCTCGGACCGTGGCGATCCGTCCGATCGGCGATGATCCGACGGTTGCGATCGATCCAAGCCCTGATCCCGATCGGCGATGACCGATCCGGACCGCGGCGATCGGTCCGATCGGCGATCCGACGGTTGCGATCGATCCAAGCCCTGATCCCGATCGGCCACGACCGATCTCGGACCGTTGCGATCCGTCCGATCGGCGACGATCCGACGGTTGCGATCGATCCAAGCCCTGATCCGATCGGCCATGACCGATCTCGGACCGTGGCGATCCATCCGATCAGCGACGATCCGAGGGTTGCGATCGATCCAAGCCCTTATTCTGATCGGTCACGATCGATTTTGGACCGATCGCTATTTAACATAATTAATTTTTTTAAATATATAACGACGCAAAGGGTTGCATTAATATGATAATTATATATATAAAAATTAACTTTAATTCTAATAATTATGATGCAACAAGTACGTCGCTATATTAAAACATAATTTTCCTAATTAATTTTAGCTTATTAATCGCTAATGCATCGCTATTTAACATAATTAATTTTTTAAAAACATTGCAACTCACTGTGTTACGTCGTAATTTTTTCTCATATTTATAATTTATAAAATTTAATTTTATTTAAAATAATTGCAACGCAGTTATTGCGTTGCTAAATTAAAATAATTTTAATTTATTTTCTGGTTTATTGCGTCGCTAATGCGTCGCTATTTAAAATATTTAATTTTTTCCAAAATATTGCGACGCACTGGGTGGCATCGCAATATTTTTTAAAATATTAATACTATAAAAATATAATTCCATTTAAATTATTTGTGATGCAATTGTTTCATCGCTAAATTAAAAATAATTTTTTTATTTTTCTAGTTTATTGCGTCGCTAAGGCGTCGCTATTTAAAATATTTAATTATTTTCAAAATATTGCGACCCACTGGTTGGCGTCGCAATATTTTTTTAAAATATTAATACTGTAAAAAATATAATTCCATTTAAATTATTTGCGATGCAATTGTTGCATCGCTAAATTAAAAATAATTTTCCTATTTTCTAATTTTATTGCATCGCTAAGGCGTCGCTATTTAAAATATTTAATTCTTTTCAAAATATTGCGACGCACTGTTATGCGTCGCAATATTTTGTAAACTATTTGTATTTTAAATAATATAATTTTATTTAAATTATTTGCGATGCATTTGTTGCGTTGCTAAATAAAAAATAATTTTTCTTATTTTCTAGTTTATTGCGTCGCTAATGCGTCGCTATTTAATATATTTAATTCTTTTAAAAACATTGCGACGCACTGTTATGCGTCACAATATTTTTTTCCGATAATTAGATTTTATAAAATTTAATTTAATTTCAATTATTTGCGACGCAATTGATGCGTCGCAAAATTAAAAATAATTTTTCTAATTAACTATTTTATTGCATCGTGAATGCATTGCTATTTAAAATATTTAATTCTGTTAAAAACATTGCGACACAAATATTGCGTCGCAATATTTTTATTGATATTTATATTTCATAAAAAATTAATTTAAAAATATTACGACGCAATATTTGCGTCGCAATATTAAAAATTTAATTTTTTTTTAATTTTTTTGGTTAATTGAGTCGCTAATGAGTCGCTAATGCGTCACAATATTTTGTCACAATGGCGTCGCAAAGTGGTCGCAATTTAGCGACGCAATTATGCGTCGCTAAATTTGCGTCGCTATTTCAGTATTTTCTTGTAGTGTAGGTTTTAAGCCTCCTAAATCTGTGGAACAAACATGGCAATTTAGTTTTTTCTTTCAATAGATTTACAACTTTTTTTAGGAGTTTTGGTTTCCACACAAGTCTCACATTAAGTAGTGTAAAATGAAGAAACATTATGTAATAAACCTAATTCTTTAATTTTATTAACATATAAATAATTCACATGTCCTATTCTAACATGCTATAAATCAAAAGAGTTAATTAAGTAAGCAAAAGAACTTGTATTATTATTATTCATGGTTTCAAGAACATTTGAAACGAACATACCTTGATTATAATAAGCTTTTCTAATAAAAATACTATTCTTAGTCATAACAATTTTATTAGGTTTAAGACTTTAACTCCAATCTTTCCTAGTAAGGAAACTAAAACTAAGTTGTCAAGAATATTCAAAACAAATAGAACTTAATTAGAATAACTTTTCCTAATAAAAATAGTATTCTTAGTCATAATAATTTTATCAGACTTAAAAAGAAATCTTAACTCCAACCTTTCCTGTTAAGAAAATAGAAACTAGGTTATAGCAAATATCCTGTACATGCAGCCCATCATTTAGTTAAAGGATCTTTCCTAATGTTAGTTTAAGGAGAATTTTCTCTTAGTCGATCATAGGTGAAGGTCTTAAATCACCCATAAAAACTTATTCATCACCTTTGCTTAGTAGGATGTAGAATGCAAAAGCATTTCTATTATCATAAATATACTGGTAGTCTCAAAGTTTACCCTTAATCATTCGATCCCATTACAAAACCAACACAGCAATAATATCTACCTTAACCAAATTGGCCTTGTAGGATTGTCAATTCTCTTTCTATATTTGCACTGAAGAGCATGGCATCCCAGTTTGCCATAGAAGTAGTAGTTTCCTTTGTTTTTGAAGGTAGTGCTCTAGTTCTTTTATTTTGGATTAAAGGGCTTCTTACCTTTGGGTTGAGCTATGCCAGGCTTAAGCTCCACCAGAAGGCCAACTTGCCCAAAGTCAAGGTTGACTCGAAGAGTCAAGGCCAACCTATCAAGGCTAACCTGAAGAGTCAAGCTCAACTTGAAGAGTCAAGGCCAACCGGATCAAAATCAAGACCAACATAAAGAGTTAAAACTAATTTGAAGAATCAAGCTCAACTTGAAGAGTTGAGGTTAATTTATCCAACATCAAAAAATTAATTAACCATAAGAGCCATGGTCGACCTAACTAAAATCAACTAACCTAAAGAATTAGGGCCAATCTTATCAAAAGAAGCCAACCTAAAGAGTTAAGGCTAACTTAAGCTAATTTTGGCTTTTATCGAACAAGATCAATTATTAAAAATTAACTTAAAAGTATTAGCAATGTCTAGGCTCTGTAGAAGGGTGGCAGCAAAACAACAACAAAAAATTCTACCAAAATAGCCTAGATCAATGAAGAGCATGTCGATCGAAGACCTTGGAAAGTATTCTAAAATCTTCATAAGTTAAAGGGATGTCCTCCTCATAAGGCATAATTCCCATGAACATCCTTAAAGTGTTCCAACTACTCTCGAAGCTAACCTTAATTTGCAAAGCTTTTTCAAGTCTGGGTATTGACCTTAATTGATAAAGCTTTCTCAGGCCTGAGCATCAACCTCAATCAGCAAAGCTTCCTCAAGTTTGGCATTGACTTTGGTTGGTAGAACTTCATCAAGCTTTAAGCATTGACTTAAGAGTTTTGGCATTAGAAGGAGTCACCTTCAATAATTCTCCAAGCTAATTTAAGATCGATGAATAATTTTTTCAAGATGTAGATTTGACATAAAAGTTAGCCAACATGATATCGATGGAGCTTCAAGATTGACCATCACTCATGAATCGTTGAGCTCGACCTAAGCTGACAGTCTAAGATTATCAAATTAGCCTATGTCTGTTACTCATTGAGCTCAATTTGAAGATAACCTTCATGAGATTACTGGATCATTAGAGAAGAGACAAATGGCCCCGAGATAGATCAGTTAAACAAAGGTCTTAGCTACTTTTATGACTTGAGTACGAACTAAAGCTCAACCTTCAAAAATGGATGGCAGGTAGTATGGTCTAATTTGGCTTGCTTATCTTATGGCGATATATGATAGAATCGGAGGTCATTACAAAGTGATTAGTATCACATAGACATCTATACCAAAGAATAGAGCTTTATTAAGAAAGATTTTCTTCTTAGGAATCATCGACCTAGCAAACTTTGATTAGCACTCTACTTACTAAGAAAGCTTAAAACTAGTTCAAAAAGGTATCAACCGATATATATTAAGGGAATATTCTTCATTGATTGAACTCACACTACAACAAAAATATGGTATAGCAATGCTTTTTTCCCAATGCTACTTTGTAACATCGAAAAATGCCAAAAGCTACCGATGCTTTTGGAAAGCATCGAAAGTTTACCAATGTAACGATGCTTATAAGCGTCATGGCAACATTTTTTTTTCAAACTTTTTCAATTTTCTCAAAACCCCAACGCAAGCGCCCATGCTAAAAAATTTGGAAACCCCAATTCAATAAGCTGTTCAAGTGGTGGAACTTCTAATTCTTCTTCTTTATATGTATCCACCTGATTATCTATTTGTTTTTTAGATCTTAATGTATGAATGATACTTAATTGGTTAATCTGGGCTCCTTGTTTGGATCCTTGGATGTTTAGGTTCCTAGGGTTAGCTTTGGGCTGACTCGGTAGCTTATCCAATTCTCTTCCATTGAATGTTGTGGCTAGTTAACCTATCTGAGTTTTTAGTTTTACAATGGATTGCTTGTATGAGTGAAGGAGTTGAGTATTCATTTTTAGCCCTTTCAATGCTTGTAACACCTTCTCTTCGAAAGTAGGATCATGATTATTTGGTGGAGGTTAAGGAGCACTTGCATATTGAGAATACGATATACTTCTGAATTGGGTCTCCTGATGGTTAGGCATAATTGATGTTGGACTGATGATAGGTTGGATTTTCATAAAAAAATTGGATAATTTTGCTAGGTAGGATTGTAAGTATTCGATATGGACCATTTTCTGGTCTAGGAGCCATTCAGGTTTGGGCTTGGTAGGCTTATTCCTGAATAAGCTCAGAAAATTGGTATGCGGCTGGACATTCACCTATAGAATAGGTCGGACTCAAACAGATTATACAAACCTCATGTAATTGAGTAGATGGGGAAGATGTGTTTCTAACTTGTAGAATTCGATCAAGTTTTTGGGATAGTTCATCAATTTTGATATAGATGTCTATAGACTGACCTATGATGTATATTTACCTCTCTTAAGTTCTGTGGGAGGATCTCTACGAGTAGCAAACATGTGGTACCAGAATTTTTTACTTAGAGTTTCAAAAAGCTGCAATGCCTCATGTTTACTTTTTAGCATAAATGTTTCTCCACATGAGGCATCCATCATTTGTCGATGCCTTTCTGACAATCCATCATAAAAAATTAAATTAACTACCATTTAGGTATTGCATAGTGCAGATATTTTCTAGTTAATTCTTTTAATCTCTCCCACGTTTCATGAAACATTTCTCTTTCTAACTGAAAAAAACTGGTTATGGCTTTTCTGACTTGATTCGTTTTTCCTATAGGAAAGTATTTCTTAAGAAATTTCCTCTGAATTGGTTCCAAGTTGAAATTATAGTGTCTAGTGAATTTAACCAATACTTGGCTCTATCTTTTAGGGAGAAAGGGAATAACTTTAGCCTAAGTGCCTCATTGAAGAAATTTTGAATCTTGACAGTTGAGCAAATTTTCAAGAATTCATCTAAGTGTTTATAGGGATCTTCATTTGTAAATACATGGAAAGCTAGTAACATTTGGATTACACTGAACTTAATTTCATATTGGACAACCTCTACTTGGGGTACTTGTATGCATGATGAATATGTATATTGTGAAGGGACGAAGTACTCTTTCAATTGATGTGGTAGATTATTTTCTTAATTAAGATCCATAATGCGTGCTCTATTTGCTCTACAAGTTCTCTCTATTTTAGGATTTAAAGGTATGAGGTTGGGTTGTAACAATCGGTGACCAAGCATATACCCTACCAATACATCTAAAGCAAACAGTAATTCGATTTTTTTTTAACTAATGTAATAGAAGAGAAAGAAGAAGATTCTAAAGGAAATATCCTAAAAGATTCCTAGAACTAAGAGCAATAAAGAATAATTTAGTTAGGGATTAATAATTATTAGCAATTAAGTTAACAAAGATTAGACTCTCTACCCTAGGTTTAACTTAGATCTAGAGAGCTCCTAACTTTCAAGACTGCCTTGGAGCCCTTCAAGTCAAAAATTAACTGATTAACTAGCCAGTTAAGGGTAAGGTCAGTGGGAGTCCCCTCGTCGCTTACTATGTAAGCAAACAGAACCAATTAAGTAACCACTTTCCTTTCCTTTTCTAGACACCAGTTAAGAAGTCAATCCCAACCTGGTCCAACTCTTTCAGATGTCTTATCCTATTGAGCTCGATTTTCTTAGGGGCTGACATCTAGTTAATTTTAGAGTTAAAGGCTTGAATTAATATAAAATGAAGGATGTGGTTTGGGGACCAAGAAAGGATGATCAACTCCCCACCTTATCTTGATTAAGGGTTTGTTCCCTAAAAGTTAATTATGAAAATAGTGTGCAACAAGCAGATGTCCAGCTCTTGAAATTATGAAATAAAATTAATCTAATTACTTTTTTAAAAGATTTTTGTGATTAAGTTTCTAATTTTCTAATAAATTATGAGATGTCAATGAAAAAATTTTAAGTTTCACAAAAAATAAATTTACCTAAGTCAATCTAAGCATATAAATAAAATATTTTTTTATTATATTTTATTTTTATTTATTTATTATTATTTATTTTTTAAAATTAATTATGTTTTATGGAAAGTATCTTAGGGTTTTCTTTTAGGTTCTTTAAGGTGAGTTAATTAAAAGAAAAATTTAATTAGGTTAAAAGTAAATTTTTGACAAGGAAAGTAAATTTTTTTATGTTAAAAAGAAAATAAGAAAATCTAATAATTAAGGTAACTAAAAAAAAGAAATAAACTAAAGAGAGCAATAAGTGTTCAACAAAAAAGAAATTTTTTGTTACTCTTTTCTTTTATATAGAAGCATGAATAATATTGAAACAATAAAAAAAATTAAAATTAAGAATTAAATTAAGAGAAAATTTGTAATAAATATTTTATTTTTTTAAATTTTTTTGTTAACTAATCGTGCCTGGATCCTCGGTAACGATGTCGAAATTTGATCGTTGTCGTTGGTGATCAAAAACAAAACCTACTTACTACTATAGGTAGTGGTAAATCGGGATTGTATCCTCAGGGATCAAGGTAATTATTTCATGAAAAAGAAAAAAAATTATATATAGAGGATTATATTAAGAATAGCTGTTATTAAAAGATAACAACTAATTAATTAACGAAATTAAAATAGTAGGAGAAGCAACTCATGAATATTAATCCATTTTGCAAACAAGTTTTATCTTTTTTTTAATGTTGCAATAATAATAATTTTTATAAATTTAAAATTAGAATAATTTATCTCTTATCAACATCCGCTTAGAGTATAAACTATCTAATAATTTAAAGTTAAGGGTCTAATCTATCATACTACGATCTGTCTCTCTTAGGCATATACCGTATCCTGAGATTACAGTACGTTGATAGAGGGTACAGGCCATGTATGCCAAATCAAAACCTCGATCAAAAAAATAACTCAAAAGATATAATAAAGAAGAGCATAATTTTTATTGCATAGAAATTAAGAACAAAAAGAAAGATAAAATCTGATTACATGCTTCTTCATCTTGCCACGCATTGCTGCCACCAGCATTTCCTCCATAATTTTTCTATCTTAGGCCTAAATACAATAATCTAAATAAAAGAATAAAAAGAGCTTTGTAGAAACTCCTCTCCCCAACTATTATAGAGCTCATCTAGGGTTTCCTCCTAGTCAAAGTTAGTCAATTGGGCACTCAAGATTGTTCAGATATTGTGAGAAAATTTTTCAGCCATCCGTTCAACATCATCTACCTTAGTTTGCACCAGAAATCATGCTAATCATCCCTTTGTTCCTTTTTTGGCAAACCGAATCCTGATTTGAGTGTCGTCTGTATCATTGGACTTCAAAAATCAAGCTCTTTCCATCTATAGGCTCTACAAAAATCCATAAAAAGTATCAATTCTTAATAAATTTAAAGTAATTAATATTTATTTTAATAGTTAAATTTGGATAATAAATAGACTTATCATTGAACAAGTATGTAACATCAGATATCCAAGAGATTCCACCAAATCAAATCAATATCTTTAAGAATTTAACAAGCATATAACATCAGATATCCAAGAGATTCTACCAAATTAAATCGATATCTATAAGAAAAGTTAAGAATTTAATAAGCATATAACATTAGATATCCAAGAGATTCCACCAAATCAAATCAATATCTATCCGCTTTATTTATTACAACCATGGGGAAGTTCAAAGGATAACTCATTTTCTCGTAGCAAAAGGCTCTCTATTAAATATATTCATAAAATCCACTTTTTGAGCCTTCAAATGTAAACGTTCATGCCACCCATACCTAAAGAGCCCCACCATAATGCCTAAGTCTACATGATGGGCCAATTAATCCATCAAAATTATGTGACTAAAAATTTATGAAAAAATTATGCTCATTTGTTACTCATAGGTTATCATATCCTTCTACCCTTAAATTTATCAAATTATTTTTATTTAATAAATTTTTAAAAATTATTAATTAATTTTTGATATATATTTTATTTAACAAAATTAATTAATTTTTTATAAATTTAAAAAATTAATTTTTTTGATATATTTTATTTATCTTATTCTCACCTTTGAATTTTGAAATTAATAAATTAATAAATTTAAAATTTAAATTTAATTATATAAAATTAAAAAAATAAATTTATGTTTTTAAAAAATTAATCTTGTCAATGCTCATGTGTGTATAATAGTTATATCCCATAAAGTCCACCAGATTAAATTGATACTTAGGTAGTGCTTGAAATAGGGGATAAGAGGAGATATCCAAGGGATATCCCTTCTTATTCCCAAAAGCCATAACTATAAGGGATAGCAGAGAATAAAGTTAACCAAAGGGATAATCCATGGTTAACCATGGGATATCCCCTCAATTTATTTCCTAGAAAATGTAAGAATAGCTGATTATCCTTCCAAATAAGAGTAAAAAAAGGTTATCCTATGGATCTACCTTTTTGCATTTGATATGATCAATGGGATAGCCAAGGGATAGCCAGGGGATAAACTCTATCCTGTACACTTATCCATGGATAATATTTTTCTTATCAAACACTACCTTAGTGTATTCATTACCACCACCGGAATAAGAATAAGCAAAAATAAAAATAAAAACACATTGTGCCCTTTAAAAGATTCGCAAACGCGTGAATTAATATATTCATGAATGTCCGGATTCTGGAGCCTTCGAATTTAAATGCTATCATCCAAGAAATTGCCTACAAAAGCAAGGTAGCGTTCGGAAGCGTACCACAAGAATTTAAATGTCGTCGGTTGCCGGGCACCGGCATGCCCGGAGCCCGCCGGAGAGGGTCTGGCCAAGGTCCTCATCGGCTGGTCCCATACCATCCATACCTAAAGAGCCGGCTATGATCGAATTCCAACAGTGAGCTGGATTTGGGGTTAATATTCTCGCAGAAGCCATGGAAAAAATAGCGGATGGCTAGCAGAGGTCGGGGAAAAGGAGATGTGGTGGCAGAAGAAACTCCACATCATTGTATTGTTATCGGGGAAAAGGGTTAATGGTCCCTCGAAAACGTGGACGGGGCCAATGTTTTGCAGTGGAGCGAAGGGCTACAGACGGGGGCCAAGATGAAGGACTACGTTTGGCGGAGCTGCTGAAGCCCAGGGAACGGCAGTACTTTCTAGAACGAAACTTTCGTTACTTAATTTGTGGCTCTTCGGTACTTTAACTTTTGTATTGTATTGTTATTTCTCCTCAAGAATTAATGTAGTGCCACGAAGGACTAAAGAATTAAATATTTTATTTTGTTGTTATTGTTTAATTTAATGGTCATCCTTCTGTGTGAGGGTTTTTGCATGGTGGCTAATATCATATAGGAGGGATCAATAATCGAGGTCTATTTTTGCTGGATTGTGAAAGCTATTGTGTTAGAACTTTGGAGCATCATAAAGATTAATTTTCCTTTCTTTTTTTAATTACAACTCTTTGCATGCACAATTTTTGCATTGTTGCTATTATTCGTTTGTTAGCAAGTGGAGATGTTACGAATATATTGGCCCACCCAAATCTACAAGTCCATCGTACCAATCTATATCCATAGGGATGTGCATTTTTTTTTTACTAATTTTTCAACAATAATTCTTTGGATAAAATATAATATGATTAATTTCATTTGGAAAATCAGATCACATCTTCATTTGATCTGAAGAATTTATATTTTCGACCTCTGGCAAAATTAGACTCTGCCGTTTGTTTCACCCAATCCAAACCATAAAACCATTCCCACCTAACAAAACCATCATAAATTTCTGGTTTTTGTAGCGATATCAAATATACGATCCTCCACATCTTTACCACCGTGTCCACCTTTGGAGGGATCGATAAATTCTTTCTCCTCCTATGCTCTATGGATCCAAAACATATCTAATATATTATAACAAGCTAAGGTTTTTTTTTGGAACGACATGGATTTAAAATTTTTCTTATCTTTAATTTCAAATTAAAAAATATATTTTTAAAATTTAAATTTATTCACATAAACTTAGAAAAGGTATATAGTATTATTTTCAAATTAATGTAATATAATTAAATATCAATCATACAATTATATTATATAATATAATATATATATATAATATATAATGATTTTATATTTTAAAAATTATATTATAATTTAATTTGCATATTATAATAATAAATAATAATAAACTATAATTATTGTGGTTGTAAAATATATGAAGATTTTGATATTATATATAATAATGATCTAGGACTCTTGTAGCACATCAAATAGGTTAGTCATGGTTATCTAAATATTTTTACATAGCACACTAAACATTGTATTGTTAAATTATCGAAAACAAGTTCACTAGATTAACAAATGCGATTCCAAGTCATAAACTATGTCTTTTAATAAATTTAAAATAAGTTAAACAATTCCCATGCTTTCTTAAGCTGTGATAGAATTGAACAAGCATATAATAATATAATATAATATAATTATGATAATATAATAATATAATGATTTTAAATTTTAATAATTATATTATAATTTAATTTGCAATTATAATAAATAATAATAAACTATTATTGTGGTTATAAAATATAAGAAGATTTTGATATTATATAATGATAATCTAGAATTCCAGTACTACATCAGATAGGTTAGTCATGGGCACCTAAAAATTTTTGCATAGTACACTGAACATTGTATTGTTAAATTATCGAAAACAAGATCACCAAATTAACAAATGCCATTCTAGTACATAATCTAGGTCATGTAAGAATAATTGCCACGAGTCACGAACTGTCTTTTAATAAATTTAAAAATAACTTAAAGAATTTCCACACTTTCTTAATCTGAACAAGCATATAATATCCAAGAGATTCCACCAAATCAAATCAATATCTACTAGCAAAAGTTAAGAATTTAACAAGCATATAACATCAGATATCCAAGAGATATCCAAGAGATTCTATCAAATTAAATCGATATCTATCAAAAAAGTTCATAATTTAACAAGCATATAACATTAGATATCCAAGAGATTCCACCAAATCAAATCGATATCTATTCGCTTTATTTATTACAAACATGCGAAAATTCAAAGGATAACTCCTTTTCTCTCAGTAAAAGGCTCTCTATTAAATATATTCATAAAATCTACTTTTTGAGCCTTCAAATTGAAAGGTTCATGCCACCCATACCTAAAGAGCCCCGCTATAATTAATGCCTAAGTCTACGGGCCAATTAATCTATTAGTGGATCAAAATTATGTGACTAAAAATTAGAATGAAAATTAATTAATGGCAAATGAACTTGAGTTATAAGCATATAATACTTTCTTTTTCATCATATTATATCATAAGCTTTGAGTTATAAGTCCGGCCCAGCCAAACTCCTCACCTGACATAATTTAATATTTATGCCTTATCAAAATATCAATTAAAAAAAAGCCAATTTATTAATTAACAATTAAAGGTGGGCAATCTATGTGGGCTAATAAGTTATCTTTTGCATGGAATCCTCATTTATATGATCAGTCCTTATTCTTGATATCTCTGCCAAGTATAATTTCTAATTCCTAGGCAAGCTTTTGATAAAGCGTACAAGGAGCTTGGTTGATCATGATTTAATTTGTCTTTCTGTACTTTTTTGTTGTTTTGAGAAAGCTTTCACTGCCTTTTTTTCTTATTGATTCTCTTCTGTCCTCTTGGCAGCCAATTCTTTTCTGTTCTCAGCGTAATGCGAGCCAATCTTATTAGTGTCTTACTCACCTACACCTGATATCAGGGTGAAATGCTTGGCCCTAGTAGAAGGATTATTTCATTACATCTTTGCAAGCCAACGAAACAACCAGATCCACAGTTCACAATCCTTCCTAGTTTTTTTGTAGTTGCTTTATCGAGTTCTGTTTATATTAGAAGTCCTTGATGAATTCAAAAAAATTTCATCCATTTTCATGTTTTCATTCAATTTAAAAAAATAAGTTTGAGTTAAAAAAATTTAATAATTCATGATATTATATCATAAGTTTTGAGTTAAAAAATAAGTTATCTTTTAACGGATGTGCTGCCCCAGCCAAACTCCCCACCTGACAATGTCTTCCGCCTGGATCGGCCCGCTGTGGGCGGGCCTTGGAGCCAAATGGAGGGGCGAGGCTTGCTTTCAACCCACGGAATAAGTAAAATAACGTTAAAAGTAGTGGTATTTCACTTTAGCTGAAGGGCCCGGCTCCCACTTATCCTACACCTCTCAAGTCATTTCACAAAGTTGGACTATAGTCAAGCTCAACAGGTCTTCTTTCCCCGCTGATTCTGCCAAGCCTATTCCCTTGGCTGTGGTTTCGCTGGATAGTAGATAGGGACAGTGGGAATCTCGTTAATCCATTCATGCGCGTCACTAATTAGATGATGAGGCATTTGGCTTACCTTAAGAGAGTCATAGTTACTCTCGCCGTTTACCCGTGCTTGGTTGAATTTCTTCACTTTGACATTCAGAGCACTGGGCAGAAATCACATTGCGTGAGCATCCACGGGGACCATCGCAATGCTTTGTTTTAATTAAATAGCCAAATTCCCCTTATCTATACCAGTTATAAGTCGGCTGTTCGACGCCCGAGGAAGGCCCCCGATGGGGCCATTCCAGTCCGTCCCCCGGCCGGCACACAGCGACCCGCTCTCACTGCGGGCACAGCTCAAGTAGTTCGTCGATAGCTGACGGGTTCGGGGCCGGGACCCCATGCCCAGCCCTCAGAGCCAATCCTTTTCCCAATGTTACATATCCTATTTTGCCAACTTCCCTTGCCAACATTGTTCCATGGGCCAGAGGCTGTTCACCTTGGAGACCTGATGTGGTTATGAGTACGACCGAGCGTGGGCGACTCAGTCCTCCGGATTTTTATGGGCCACCGAGGGCGCATCGACACCACGAGACGTGCGGTGCTCTTCCGGCCCCTAAACCCTACCTCCAGCTGTGCCGTTTCTAGGTGGGTAGGTCCATTAAGCAGCTTATAACTCAAAGCTTATGATATAATAGCTGAGTTCCTCTTTCAGCTGTGCCCACTCAGCAGCTACACCCACTCAGCAGCTTTCTGGTGGAACAGCCCTTCCGGTTTCACCGGCAGCTTTCCACCCAATCCAATCGAGGCCACGAGCCTCCCATGACAGCCCAACCAGGAAGAAGGAGTTGAGCCGGCACCGCAGAAGGACGAAGATAGGAGCCTGCCTAGATCCAGTCGGGCTCGCTCTCTATCTTTAGTATTCTCTCGGCACGACTCAATGCCGTTATCATGATCCCCTCGTCCATCTCTCCTACTGCTTGGGATGACGGGATTCAACGACAACTACCCCTGCCAAACCTATTGGCGGCTGGCGCTGTTAAAATGATTAACAAGGCTACCTCCTACTAGGTACGGCCAAGTAAAGAGAAGAATCAGTTTGAAAGGGTCCGGTGCGAGGGCTCGCCTTTTCAAATAAGGACCTTAAAGGGATAAAGTACTCCCAATATATGGAACTCGGATTATCTCCGAGCATAAAGAACTTCATGGGATACAGTGCCCCCAGGATATGAAACTTGGATCACCTCTAAGCAATGAAAACCTTCAAAGGATACAGTACCAACAGGATATGGAACTCGGATCATCTCTGAGCAATGAAGACCTTCAAGGGATACAGTACCCCCGAAGACATGGAACTAATTAAACCACGAACATATTACTAGTGAAGTATGCTTGAACCGAGCCATTTTGCTCATTGTAATAAAACTTTACTCTTCGTTTCAAATATTTTTTATTGAATAATAATCTTTCTTGAGTTGTGGATAAAAGGCAGGTCTCGCCCAATCTTTGAACTATGGGTCCCTTTCTCCAAACATTGGCTAGGCTAAGTAAAATATTCTCCGTACCTCGACAGGTTCAAGCAACATTCTTTGTACCTTAGCATGGCCAAGTAAAAAATTTTTTTGTACCTCGGCACGGTCGAGTAACTTTCTCCAAACCTTGGTAGGGCCAAGTAAAAAATTTCTCCGTACCTCAGCAGGGCTGGACAACATTCTCCGTACCTAGCAAGGCCAAGTAAAATTTTTTTTTCGTACCTCGGCACGGCCAAGCAACTTTCTCAGAACCTTGGCAGGGCCAAGTAAAAAATTTCTTCAGACCTTGGCAGGGCCAAGCAACATCCTCCGTACCTTGGCAGGGTCAAGTAAAAAAATTTCTTCATACCTCGGCACGGCCGAGCAACTTTTTCCAAACCTTGGCTGGGCCAAGTAAAATTTTCTCCATACCTCGGCAAGGCCGAGCAACATTTTCATATCTTGGCAGTGCCAAATAAAAAATTTTCTCCATACCTTGGCACGGTCAAGCAACTTTCTCTGAACCTTAGCAGGGTCAAGTAAAAAATTTTCTCCGTACCTCGATAGGGCCGAGCAACATTCTCTGTACCTTGGCAGAGCCAAGTAAAAAAAAATTTCGTACCTCAGCATGGCCTAGCAACTTTTTTTGAAACTTGGCAAGAATAAGTAAATTTTTTTTTCATACCTCGGTAGGCCGAGTAACATTCTCTGTACCAGGCCGAGCAATATTCTTTGTACCTTGGCTAGACCAAGTAAAACTTTCTCTGTACCTTGGAACATCCAAGCAACTTTCTTGGCCAAGTAAAATTTTCTTCGTACCTCTGCAGGGCCGAGTGACATTCTTTTTGGTTTTGCATTCGCATAATTTTGTTGCTATTATTCATTTGTTAGCAAGTGAGATGTTACAATAGATTGACCCACCCAAATCTACAAGTCCATCGTACCAATCTATATCCATAAGGATGTGCATTTTTTTTGCTAATTTTTCAACTATAACTCTTTTGATAATATATAATATGATTAATTTCATTTGGCAAATCAGATCACATCTTCATTTTCTCTAAAGAATTTATATTTCCGACCTTGGGCAAAATTAGTCTCTATAGTTTGTTTCACCCAATCCAAGCCATAAAACAATTCCCACCAAGCCATAAACCCATCATAAATTTTTGGTTTTTGTAGCAATATCAAATATACGCTACTCCATATCAATGCATTCACCTTTGGAGGGATCAGGCGATAAATTCTTTCTCCTTCTATACTCTATGGATCCAAAAAATATCTAATATATTATAACAAGCTAAGGTTTTTTTTTGGAACCACATGGATTTAAAAATTTATCTTATCTTAATTTCAAGTTAAAAATAATATTTTTAAAATTTAAATTTAATAATATAAACTTAGAAAAGGTAAATAGTATTATTTTCATATTAATGTAATATAATTAAATATTGATCATACGATTATATTATAATAATAATAATAATATAATATATTATAATGATTTTATATTTTAAAATTATATTATAATTTAATTTGCATATTATAATAGTATATTATAATAAACTATTATTATTGTGGTTGTAAAATATATGAAGATTTTGATATTATATATATAATAATGATCTAGAACTCTAGTAGCACATCAAATAGGTTAGTCATGGTTATCTAAAAATTTTTACATAGCATACTAAACATTGCATTGTTAAATTATCGAAAACAAGTTCATCAGATTAACAAATGCGATTCTAGTATATAATACTCCAAGTCATTTAAGAATAATTGCCACGATTACACACTATGCATGTTAATAATTTTAAAAATAAGTTAAACAATTCCCATGCTTTCTTAAGCTGTGATAGAATTGAACAACATATAATAATATAATATAATTATGATAATATAATATAATATAATGATTTTATATTTTAATAATTATATTATAATTTAATTTGAAATTATAATAATAAATAATAGTAAACTTTTATTGTGGTTATAAAATATATGAAGTTTTGGTATTATATAATAATGATCTAGAATTCCAGTACTACATCAAATAAGTTAGTCATGGGCACCTAAAAATTTTTGTACAATGAACATTGTATTGTTAAATTATCAAAAACAAGATCACCAGATTAACAAATGCCGTTCTAGTACATAATACTCTAGGTCATGTAAGAATAATTGCCATGAGTCACAAACTGTCTTTTAATAGATTTAAAAATAAGTTAAAGAATTCCCACACTTTCTTAAGCTGAACAAGCATATAATATCCAAGAGATTCCACCAAATCAAATTAATATCTACTGGCAAAAGTTAAGAATTTAACAAGCATATAACATCAGATATCCAAGAGATTTGAAGAGCTATGACCAATAATTTAAATCAACCAACCTAAAGAGTTATGACCAATAATATAAATCAACAAACTTGAAGAGGTATGACTGATAATCATAATCAAATGACTTGAACAGTTATAGACAGTGATTTAAATCGGTTGACCTAAAGAGTTATAGTCAATAACCTAATTAGTTGACCCAAAGAACTATGGTTGATGAGCTAAGATGGTTAATCCAAAGAACTACAGTTGATTAGCTAAGTTGGTTAACTTGAAGAGCTAATTGATAAGCTAAATTAGTTGACTTAAAGAGTTATGTTTGATATAACCAAAGTTAAGGCTAACCCAAAGACTAAAGGTTGACCTAAAGAGTAAGATTGACTTTGACAAAAGTCAAGGCCAATTTGAAGAGTCAAGGTTATCTTAAAGTGTGAAGGCTGATGAGCAAAATTAAGGCCAATCTAACTAAAGTCATAGCTAACTAAAAAGTCAAGGCTAATCTTATCAAAACCAAGGCCAACTTGACCAAAGTCAAGGTTGACTTGAAGGCCAACTTGTTGAGCTCGGCCTAAGCCAACAATCTAAGATGATTAAACTGACTTATGTCTATTAATCATTGAGCATAGGTTGAAGATGACTTTCATGAGATTACTAGATCATCATGAAAGAGTCAAATGGGCTTGTAATAGATCGGTTACACGAATGGTTCAAGCTACTTTTATGACTTGAGTATAGACTAAAGCTCAACCTATGGACTGCCGATAATATGGTTTGATTTGGTAGCTTATCTTATGGCGATATATGGCAGAACCAAAGGTCATCACAAAGTGATCAATCATTGCATAGACATCTAGAAGATTGCTTTATTAAGAAAGATTTTTTTTCTTTGAAATCATCCTATCAAATTTTGATCAGCACTCTATCTACCGGCATAAAACTAGCACTACAAGAAAATAGTATAATAGTGATGAAAATTTCATCACTATTCCATCACAAACTGGGTTTAGTGACGGATTAGTGATGGAAATCTTATCGTCACAATTTTTGCCGTCACTAAATTTAGTGACGGAAAGAGCATCCGTCATAAAATAATAGTGATGGATTTGTGACGAAATATTTCATCAAAATTTATGATGAAATATTCTGTCACAAATTTTGATGAAATATTTCGTCAAAAATTTATGACGGAACATATTTTTCGTCACTAAATTGTGTCGAATTAGTGACAAACCATCCGTCACTCATCATTCCGTCACTATTACATCATAAATATTTTCATCACTATTCCATCATAATTTAATGACAAATAATTGATAAAAAATTTAGTCACTAAAACTTTTGTCACTAGTCCATCACAAATATTCCGTCACGGTTTAGTGATAGATTGTTGATGGAATGCATGTCACTAATAGCTCCATCACTATGCCATCACAATTTGCTGATGGATTAGTGATGAAAGAATCCATTAATCATCCATTATTGTTCCATCACTAATCAATCACTAATATTTTCATCACTAATCCATCACTATTATTTTTATCAGAAATTAATCACTAATCCATCATTAACCTAATAAAATTTCATTCTGGAATCATTTTCGATATATCTAATTAATGCAGTACTGAGTCAGAAAAGTCTATAGTCAACGGTGGAACTTGAATAAATTCATTGAAACGGTGAGCCACCATCAACTCCATTAATTAAAACGGGCCAGCCGAGTAGCCGACTTCATTAAAGCCATTATAGACATTTCCACACATGAACCCCTAGTATGAGCACAACACTAATCTCAAGTTAGAATCACTCGCTTTCTAAAACAACAAGCTTCACCGATCTTGGCTTAATTTATCATTTACTAAATTTCTAACCAAGAAATTAAAACCTTCTAACTGATGGGGCTTCATTTGCTTCAAATGCCTTGGATGGATAGAAATTTCAGCTGCTATAAAATCTTCTAAAACTTTAGGTGCAGAGTTTTGAAACATTTCATCCCTGGTGTTTCATGATCCGTACAAGTGAGTCCTTGCTGGCCGTGAAGCCTGAAAATACAAAAGAGCAATAGTCAAATTGATGATATGCATTCATGAACATAATAAGTATAAAATCCTTTACAATCAATGTTTAATAAGCTGACTATTACTATAACAATTAAGAATAGATAAACAGGAACAGTTAAGCTAAACAAGTCTCTTTTATATGCAAGGTCTTCTTGCATAAAACATCAAATCAATTGGCATGTGACATAAAACCTTAGGAACTAGGTAATAGGTAAAAAAAGCAGCATTAGTGCTCAAAAACATATATTGGTGAACACAATATATGAACCAAAAAAAATCAGTTGAGTAAACAAGCAGACATGATATAATAAACAAGCAGACTATAGATGGGAAGGTAAATATTGAACATGCTTCCTTTGCTTGAATATCCAATTGCAAATTTATAAACACAAAGTCGAGTTATATACTTGGTGCAATTTATAATGTAAAACAATAATAGATTCCAAGAAAAGGCACCAAATAAACAATAATGATATCGACTACTGCCACTGACACCTCTCCCTAAACATGGACAAAGATATCAATGATGAGATTATATACTTTTGACATGCCACTTGTTTGTCGGATATAAGTTCTACAAGTTGATACCTAACCTCATGATTCAATAGGTCCATCTAAAACATGAGCTCACATGACTTTGACTTAACCTATCAATTATCACCAGTTAGATCATGGTTCCAAGTTTTCTCCTTTGACCTGATGGACCTTGTAGGACCATCTTCTAAATCACAAGAACGGAGCAGTTTGGATCCATAACCCAAAAACAGCAAAAATTGTTCATGCATGGATCAAAGTGGAGGAAGATCAAATAAGACCTCTTACACCCCTCAGAGGGGAACTATGTACTCATTCCTACAATTTTTTTCCCTCTGCTTTCATTTTTTACCTTAGCTATCTTGTGTGGAGAAAACTCTAAAGCTTCCATGACATGTCATTTTCTTATCATTTTTGTCTAAGATAAACATCACTTCATTCTTTCTGTATGTATAGTAGTGGACAAATCCAATCAAAATACAATAACATGAGCAAAAAAAATGCAGTCTTTCAGAAATTTCATTGTGACAAACAAGAATAGGATAAAATTTCCATAGAATTGCAACCAAATGATGAGGGGATTGGGATGATTGGGGCAGTCCAATGATTCACAAACCTCTGGTGTAAAGCAATCGCACCATTTCTTCCTAGTAAGTGCACGTTTTCTTTTTCTTCTAGACCATGGTGATTTAAGGGTACCTCTGTAGAAATAAGCAGTCATCCACAGATACAATAAAGATCATAAATTGAATGAAAAAGGTGGACAAGCTAAAAAATCTAAAGAACTCATAAAGATGAAATTCTATTTATACATTAAAGTTCAGAACCTTCTTAAGGCATTCTAACATAGAAAAGAAAGTTAGGAACAAAATGATACATTTGATAAACCCATAATTGATTATAGACTCCACGAATTCTATGACAATTCTCAGAACATCAGTTTGACATCCCCGCTTTGATGTCTAAGATGAGAATCACTGTTACCAGAAAAATATGGTATACTATGAAACCAACGCTCACATGTTCAGCAAGCCGTATAATACCAAGATGGGATCTGGGAAAGTTTTTGCCAGATTGGACCCACCAAACATGAAGTGAAGCAAAAACAATCATAATGGTGCTGATGATACTTCCCACAGATCAGATTCTCACAAGAAGAATGAAGCAGCTTCTATAGATCTATTGATATCATCACATCCACCAACTGATGTAATCGAAAGAGAGACAAATGAGAAGGCAACCAATGCAATCTACTAGAAAAGATTGTGACCCAGCACCGACACCCGCACACAAAAGTACTCATCAAAATTATCACAGAGAAAGAAGATAAATATTCCCAAAGTCCTAAGTCACTAAATTTAACACAGCCGGTAGCAAGCAGATCAAATAGTTTGAGCAAATAAAGAAAGAAGACAAATGAAAATAAATTAAGCAATCAAACACCCATTACTCCAACTTCCCTTCTCTTCTCTTCATTAATAGAGACTGAAGAGATCAGTAAATTGATATATGGAGCTGGAGCTCCAACAAAATCAAAAAACAAAAATTAAGGTGAATGGGATGATTGGGGCAGTCCAATGATTCACAAACCCAATATTAGGAGGATGGCACAAATAGCCTCTGAAACTTTATCACTTGCTTCCTCATTAACCTACAATCATAATGAGATTAGCATATGGCAGATAGGCAAGAGGCACACAGTTTCAGGAACTTACCATACACTAAACAAGTGAGCCAAGTCCACGGATGTTCAATGAGAATAGTAGCACATACAAACAATGAAACCAATAAGCAATTCAACCATTGATGCAGTTACACATCAGAAGGCATGCATGCATTTGAGTCCGGCACCTCCACAATTGACCTTGCTTTAATCTTGCAAATAGCTAGCCAATTAGTAGCATTTCTCTTCAAAGTAGGATAACTTACAAAATATACTTGTTCCGCTTGCACAACAAAAATAAATGGTTCATATCTATTGAATACTCTTCCTCTCTTGACTTCAACAAGTTTGTATTGCGGGTGAATTCTCGTACCACGATTTAAGGTTGGATCGAACCATGAGCACTTGAACAGTACAGTTTGCTTGATTGGTAGAGCAGGGTACTCCAACTCCAAAATTTCTTGCAACTGACCATAGTACTCTAGCTCATTTGCACTATGGCTAGAGCCTTTAATGACCACTCCATCATTCATTGTTCTACTATTTGAACCATGTTCCTCTGTATGGAACTTAAATCCATTAACATAATAACCTGGAAATGATTTCACCCTATGCAATGGTCCTTTTGCAAGGTCTTTGATCATTTGGTTATGGATGCTACATGATTGTAAACGTGCCTATATATAATAAATATAAGAAATTAATTAGTTACAAAATATACTATCTATTAAATCAGCATTATATTTTGAAGTATAGTGTACTTACATAATTCTCAAACCATAATGCAAACACTGTCTCAAGTTCTATATCAATTTGTGAAGCTTCAATATTAGGTCGAAGTTGCCTCAAGTCTAATTCAAAGATTCTATAATGATAAAAATAAATTTAATGTTATTGTTTAAGATCATATTACTTTGCAATATAAAAAAAATACAATAAGAATATTAAAGTATAGTGCACTTACTGAATGTATGGTTTAACTTCTGGACAATTAACTCATGATTTATTGTCCTGATATATGAACAAAACCATGTATAGTTTTCCAAAAATTAGCAATTTTCAATAATCATATCAATGATCAATTGCATGTATAAAATGCTAACTATTTGCAAGAGTATCAAATAATCATATCAAATAATCATTTCCATTTGTAGGGTCCTAAATAGTTGCACAATTACCCATAGGTATGTTATAGGTAGGGTATTATAACGGCTATCATCTAATAGCCACCTAAATGCCAAAATGCCAACCTCAAAATGCTTAAGAGGTTTTCTTTAAAGTGAAGTTTCATGTAAACCGCACCTGTGGTAATCTATTTGAACTTGAAAATGGTTTTTACAGTAAGAACCGGAGCTCCAAGGTCCTATCCCAAAGTATCTTTAAAACAAGAATAGGATAAAAGGTTAATGAACAGAAATAGCTTATTAATCTAAGATAGAAGCAATAGGTCATATATTTGGAATATGAAAATAATCATGAATGAAACTTTATACAAAATATACCAAAGAATTAAGTGCAGGATAGTTCATAAAAGATACTACATAAAACAATAACTAGACACATGCCAATACTAGACACCAATAACTAAAAGATACTACATAAAACAACAATGCTGGTCTGCTCCAACTTTAGCTGCGTGCTTTCAAACCACTTCTCCTTTGGCTTTGTTTCACCTGCTAGCTAGCTACACCCAACCACCCACACACACACACACACACACACACACAGAGATGAGTGTCATCAGTAATCACCATATGAATGGATACAAATTGTTGGCATTCTTGTCTAAAATCCACTATGCATCATCCATGAGCTCTTCTTGAAAATTGACCAAAAAAAAAGACAGAAGAAATTCCCCACAAGAAAGCTGTCTAAGCTATGAATGTCACTGGAGCACTGCACCCAGCCTCAGTAGCGTGTGTCCTAAAGTGACTTGAGCTGCATGACACGGCCTCCCAAATCCAACGCATGACACATGGCTTCTCTGACATAGCTTTCAGACCACATGACAAGGTCTAATTCATTGCTATCAAATTCCATAGTCCTAACCAACTTGAACTTGGTCAATTTAAGACTGGAGTGCAGTTCATTTACCACTTTCTACCGCATTTGCTAGTTGGCACCACACATTGAAGCACAACAGAGCATTTTTTATATACTCCTAATATATCTGGGGGAGGCTCCTTCCTCTGATTTTCCATCAAAAAAAAATTGAAGCACAACAGGGAGTAGATGGACCAACCTCAAGGCACTCCAAACAGACACATCTACAATTTGACATACAGAACTCTAACCTAAGTTCAATTAAAGAGAGAGAAGCATTAAAGCTTCAAGCTTCCCTAACTATTAGGCTCCGTTAACCAACTCTCGATGGAAGGATTAGTGCTGGTTTGGCACCGCAACAGGGAAGCAATGAAATTCTAGAAAAGTAAGAGTGATACATCATTACAGAAACAAAACTTCAATCACTATAAAGCAACAGATGAGCACTTGGGCTCTGAAACGAGATGCATAACACATCCTCTTATCCAGGGCATAAGAACTGATACAACGGTTGCACTCCGAAGTGCAGGACAATAAGGCAAGAGAAGATAGGGACAACACCATGACGCCTGCATTCACCACAAGGGAAAAAAAATATTGCGACGCCCAAATGCATCGCAATTGCATCGCTAAACATGCTATTGCGACGCAATAGCGATCCAATAATGGCATCGCTCAGATGTTCGTCGCAATATCCATTTGTTGCAATTGTATCGCAATATTGTGACTCTCTGCGATGCAACAATGCGTCGCAATATTGCGACGTATCCAAATGCATCGCTAAATTTAAAACTAATTTTTAATATTTAAAATTATTATTAAATATTGCGATGCATTCAATTGCATTGCAATATTGTGATGCATTTAGTTGCATCGCAATATTTAATAATAATATTTTTGATATAATAGCGACGCAATTTGAGTCGCTAATGCATCGCAAATAAAAATTTTTAATAAATATTGCGACACAAGGTCATTGCGTCGCAATATTTATTAAAAATATTTTAGATATAATAGCGACGTAATTTGAGTCGCTAATGCGTCGCTATTAAATTTTTTTTTAAATTATTGCAATGCCAGGTCATTGCATCGCAATATTTAATTATAATATTTTGAAAATATTAGCGATGCAATTTCAGTCGCTAATGCATCACAAATTAAATTTTTTAAAAACTATAAAATATAAAATTAAAATGGTTAATACAATTTTGTTAAATTTAAATATTAATAGAAACATTCTTCACTCATATTGATCCAAACAATAATCAATTTTTAAAAATAATTCATATATTAAAATTTTGAAGTTTTCATGTACAACATAAAAAAAAAGAAAAAAATACATCAAGAATCTGAGCGATCACATGGAGACTGGAGACCCTGCGACAAGTGGCTAACCATATCCTAAAATGATGCATCTGATCTCGCACGTCTGTAAGCTCCTGATCCCAGCCTCGCATACGCTGCTCAAACTCGTTCTCGACCTCCTGCCGAACGTCCTGCCGAACCTCCTGACGAACATCCTGCCGAACCTCCTCCACAATAGATCTCCGAATGTCATCTAAACACTCGGCAGGAATATCACCAAAAAATTGCGAGCTGCAGGCCTGATGAGGAAAATATGCAGAAGCTCTAGTGCCCAGACCATAGACCCTGCGGTCTCGTGGCTGGGCACCAACAGCCTCCAAAAACACACGCTGACTCTCATCTGCTGAGAGTTTGACGGGCGTCTCCCCATCAGTGGAGTCGACCTTCGATGCCTGGGAGCGAAGCTCCTCGACTTGTGTCTTTGAATTATAAAATCAATAATAAATGAGTTGATAAATTTCTTGAAATAAAATTTTAGAAATTAAACATATACTATATAAATCTAATTTCTTACCGCAACCTCCCGTGATCGCGTGTCGACCCAGGAACCGTCCCTCCTGGTGTGTGTCGCCCTAAATAGACGAAACTCACCAGGATCTCCGCCCTCCTGCTCAGACTATAACAATAAAAAAATTGATATTAATACAAATATTTGTAAATAACTAAATTGTAATTAAAATATTTATGTTTTCTTATCATACGCCGTCTGTGCTCCTGAATCGAAATGGAGCCCGAAGTATGGCGGGAGAGACTCGTGCCAAGACCACCCTTCTCGGATCGGCGGTTCGTGCTGGCTGATGCGGACCTCCTGCGCCAGCCATCGGACTACCAGGCCTGCTGCCACTCATGCTAAATACCCTCTGGCACATGCGTAGGTCACTGACCCAATGACCTCCAATGATGAAGCATGTCGGAGTATCGCCGTCCCGTTAGAGCCTCCCATGCTGCCCTAATGGCATCATGGCTGGCAGGGTCCCATGTAAATTAGTTTCATAATTTATTAAGATTAAGAAATTTTATATTAGTGATAAATTGTATTTAATAAGTTTACCTGAAACTCAGAAAAATAAAACTCCCTCGTGGCTGGAGATACGTGGCGCCAATCGTAGCCACTGGGATCTGCACGCCTCTGAAATACGGCGCTGATGTGGCTGGATACATGATGCTGCTCAATACATCTGTTAAAAAAATGCATGTTTATAAGTAATTGACTAAAAAACATAAACATATATTTTTAATTAGTATATACTTACAGCCCATGAGCATCAAGTCGAAGTACGGTGCGACCGATGGTGGAAGAACTCTCAAAGGTATGTGCTGATCGGCTGGATGGTAATACCAATGCAGGATCACCACCGACTACTGGAGAGATCGAAGGCTGTGCAATGTGTGGAGATCCGAACTCTCCATCTCCAAAGCTCATGTGATATGATGCAGCAGAGCTACGTTCCTGCTCACTCCGTATGTCGTCGATAGATCTACCTCTGCCCGTCATACTGAAAATACTAAAGATTTATGCAATTAAATTACGATTAATGATTGACTATGTAAAAATTTACCACTTATAAAATAAAGTTAAATTTAAGAAAACCTCTATGTTTAATCGGTGTCATTTGTTTCGTGAAATGTTGGTTCAACATCCGATGCCGTATCGGACTGCGATTCAGTTTCATTATCATCGGAAGGAAACCGAACATTTGCATCCGCAATTTCTTGGACATCACCATTTGGATCTCTAAGTGATGTTTCAGGAGCCCTTGTGTCGTCCTCAATTGCATGCATTTCCATCTCATCCTTTTGAAATGCAGGGCACTCGGCTGATTGACTTGATGAACTCTCCTCTAATAAGATTGTTTAACGTGGGATGATTTTAGAAACAGCCCACCAATCTCGCTTGTTGTTGCACAAACTTGGATATCCGTAGTAAAACACTTGCTAAGCTTGGGATGCAAGGATGAATGGGTCATATTTCTGCAATCTTCGTCGATGGTTCACTTCAACCAAATTGTAGTCGTTATGAATCCTTTTGCCCACAGGAACTGTCGGATCGAACCAATCGCAACAAACCAATACGGTTCATTTCATAGGCCAACCGAGATATTCAACTTCAAACACCTCTACTAACTTTCCGTAATAATCCTGCATATTTGCTACAACACTTTCTCCTTTAACACATGCCCCAGTTCTGCGTGCCTCTTGAAGCTGCTAATCGTTCAATCTGAAATTTGTACCCAATAACAAAATAGCTAGTAGAGGTTGTTACGATCTTCAATGGCCATTGCGATAGACATTTAATGAAAATATTATCAGTTGGGGACCATGGACCATTTACCTATAAATTAATAAGCTATTCACAACCAATTCAAAAAAGTAAAGCCATTACTAAAATTGATTGAGTGATACTACTCACAAATTCATAAAACCAATAAGTGAACTCCGTTTCTAACTTATGTCCAATTGCAACTTGACTGATGTCGGGATTCATCTGTCGTTGTCTATCACAATACATCCTTATGGGATGATAAGGATTAAAACTGATGTTAGAAATTAAATATTGTGGTATATTGTAATTTAAATTAGAAGTTCCAATTAAGCATTGAAGTATACACTTACTCAATATATGGATCGACTTCTCTATAGTTCATTAGGATATAATAATGTGCTGTATTATACTCCATATCGCTAAGATTTCTTGACTTCTGTCCCCCAAATGAATGGCCGATACCTTTAAAAATTGATATTCTACCATCATTAGGTTCTCCTTCGTCCACACATATGTCATCATTACGACCAAGATTTCGGCTTCTCGTGTGGACGTGACCCTCAAAGTAATGCGAGGCAAAAGCTGAAACTTCTTCGACCAAGTGTGCATTGCATATAGAACCTTCAACCCTTGCCTTATTACGCACATTATTTTTTAACTTCTTAAGGTACCTATATGTAAAGTTGAGACAAAAAATTAACCAATTTTCTCGTAATGAAATAAATTTTGAAATGTCAATATGTCTTAATGATGTATATATTTACCTCTCGAAAGGATACATCCAGCGATACTGCACGGGACCATCTATGCTCACTTTGTATGGCAAGTGAACTGGTAAATGCTCCATTGAGTCAAAAAAACTGGGAGGAAATATTCGCTCCAGCTTGCATAAAATAATTAGAATTTCCTCCTCAAGCCATGCCATGGATGCAGAAGTAATGACTGTGGCAGACAACTCCTTGAAGAACAAGCTGAGCTCTGTCAATGCCTTTCAGACATGTTGCGGAAGCAACTCACGAAAAGCTATAGGCAATAACCGTTGCATAAAAACATGACAGTTGTGACTCTTCATGCCGAACAACTTGAGCTTATGCATGTCCATACACCTACCGATATTTGAGGCATAACCATCTAGAAATTTTAACCCTCTAAGCCAGTTACATAAAACTTCTCGTGAATTTCTGTCAAGAGTGTAACAGGCTTTAGAATAGGTCCCATCGGTACTCCTCCTCAAATCACCTCTTCTGCAATACTGATTAAGTTCTTCTCTTGACTTTGCAGTGTCTTTTGTTTTTCTCGGGATGTTTAGCACCGTGTTAAATATGTTATCAAAAAAAATTTTCTCGATATGCATAACATCCAAGTTGTGCCGGATGAGATTTGTGGTCCAATAAGGCAAATCCCAAAATATACTCCGCTTCTTCCAGTTATGTTCTTTACATATACGGCCATTTATTTTATATGCATCTGGTTCCCAAGCATACCTCAACCCCAAATGCTCTATAGTATCAAATATATCCGTGCTGGACCTAACCGGTTCGGCGAATTTTGTGACTGCTTTGTTCTTCCGGAAGGCGATCAAGTTACGCCTGTAAGGATGATTTAGGGAAAAAAACTTCCTATGATTATCAAACCATGATTGCTTACCACTCTTCTACAATGTAAATGCATCCGAATCATACATGCAATGAGGGCATGCCAGACGTCCAGCAGTGCTCCAACCAAACAACATTGCATATGCCGGGAAGTCACTTATTGTCGACATCAAAGCAACTCTCATGATGAAATTCTGTTTCATAGAAATGTCATAGGCTACGACTCCTGTTTCCCACAACATTTTCAATTCGGCCACCAACGGTTGTAGGAAGACATCAATCTTTTCCTTTGGATTTGATGGTCCTGGAACCAAAACTGTCAAAAACATTGCAATCTCTTTCATGCACTTCCATGAAGGAAGGTTATATACAATCAGTATCACAGGCCAACATGAATATTGTTGCCCCACTTGACCGAATGGTTGGAAGCCATCGGTACAAAGACCTAATCTGACATTCCTTATATCTTCAGCGAAATCAGGATGATTGTCATTGAAATGCTTCCAAGCTTTTGAATATGATGGATGCCGCATTTCATCCTCTTTAGATTCATGTTCGGCATGCCATCTCATATCAGCAGCTATAGCCTCAGATCTGTATAATTTTTGCAGGCGTGGAGTTAGAGGAAAGTAATGCATCCTCTTGTAAGGAACACTTTTCCTCCTACTTGTACTAGCTCCCCCTTCGCCGGTTTTGTACCTCGATTGCCCACAAATCTTACACCATCTCAGCTCCGAGTCTTCACCCCAATATATCATATAATTGTTCAAGCAACAATCGATCTTATTAACCGGGAGCCCAAGCCCACACAAAAACTTCTTTGTTGAGTAAAAACTGTCTGCTACAACATTATCATTTGGCAAAATTTTCTTGATTAACCCAGCTACAGAATTAAATGCCTTTTCTGATAATCGATGTTCTGCCTTAATATTTAGCAACCGAGTAGCCATCGACAACTGTGAATGACCCTCACAACCAGGATACAATTCTTGATTTGCAGTACGTAACATATCATAAAATTGTTGTGCATCTGGATTTGGTTCTTCCATAAATGTATTCTGATTGAATTCATTACCCGATGCATTCATCACCATTTCTTCATATGTGTTTAGATTCACAAATGGTTCATCAACGGGAATTGACACATGTTGGCTTGTAACAACTGCTGGAATTTCCTCTGGTTCACCATGATAGTACCAAACATCGTAATCAGGAACAAATCCCTTTTTACACAGATACACCTTAACAGTATCGACATCTCTGTAGGCTTTATTCTGACACCTGTGATAGTTGCATGGGCACCTAATCCTAGGCCCATCCATCCATTCAGGTTGGCTACATGCAAATGCGATAAATTCTTCCAATCCATTCAGAAAATTTGGATTAAGCAAGCCATCTTTTATCCTTGCATACATCCACGAGCGAGCCCCGCTCATTTTTGACCGACTTATACAATTTCTGGCAAACCATTAAAGGAAACCACATTATAAAACAATATTAGCATTACTAAATATATAACTAAATTATTTCTTTTACATAACTTAGGTTAGTAATAACCATTTAAATAATTTATAACTGAACCAATTTTTTTTAGATAACTAAGGTCCCTACCCTGCAAGGCTCGGCCACGGCTACGATCCTTGGCATGCTAGCAAGGACCGAGGCACAGGTTCATGCTAGGCTAATGCTAGGGCTTGAGTTCGGGTCGGGCCGCAAGGCGGTCCGTTTAATCATGAGACTTCACAAGCATTCAAGTGTCCTAAATTAATTCTACCTTCACTCCATGTCTAAAAGGTAAGGCCCTATCCCATTCAAGAATATTTTTTGTGATATGTTATTCTGCTATTAATTATCATCGATCGGTTATGTTGAAATTTCGGCAGCATTTCCCCATATGTTCTCCTAAATGTGTGGCATATAAACCACACTAGGAGAACGTATGAGCAAATACAAACCACAATCTCACCCAGCGATGATTAATAGCAGACTAACATATCGCAAAAAATATTTCCAAACTGTCCACCAGGATAATTTGAGAATTTGCAAGACTAAGGCTTACAAATTCTCAAACGGGTCTAAAGGTTATAGTGTTGTGATTAATAATATGGAAGTCCGAAGACAATCGAACTTATGCTTGTTATTCTTAACTTCTTGTAAATTATACAAATATAGGAATAGTGTTCTATATATATAGTCACTGACTTCTTAAGATTATTGTGTCGAATACAAATGTTTGTGAAGACTAAAATATAAATCATTGAAACTACTAATTTATTGCTGCAAATTAAATAATAATACAAAAAGACTATCTATCTAGCATTACATAATTTAATGCATCATTCAGTTTGAAGCAGAATGTAAATAATCAAGACATAACAATTGTAAATAACTACAAATGCACAAATATTGTTGCATAAACATTCTGCTTAAATTAATTATTGCATAAACATTTTGCAAATTAAATAATAATACAACAAGACTTTCTATCTAGCATTACAAATATTATTGCATAATCAAGACATAATAATCAGTCTATCCAAAGAGCTCCGACTAATGACATAAATTAATTAATTTATAACTAATCTAATAAAAAATTAGATTAGTGGTCACATTTTTTTTAATATTTGTCATCAAATTATTTGAAAATATTTTTAATAACAATAAAATATAATAGAATCTACATTTTTAGTTAATTTTTTTTTCATGAGTGTTAATTTTTTTTTTTTGAAGGGGCCGGGGGGTCGGGAAAACCCCCCTAGCTGTTACTTTTTTTAAAAAAATTAAGTTGCCCATGTTTTAAAATATATTTATAATTTTTTATATTTATCATCAAATTATTTGAAAATATTTTTAAAAATAAAAAATATGATATAATCTAATTTTTTTGTTAATTTTTTTTATGAGTGTTAATTTTTTTATTTTACTTGAAGGGGCCTGGGGTGGGGGAAAAGCCCCCTAGCTGTTACCTTTTTTTTGTCTGGCCACCGTGGCTGGAGAAGACGAACGGGAGGGTCCCCCCCCCTAACTATTTTTTTTTTCCCGGTGGCCTGGCCACCGTGGCCAGGCCACGGCAGCGGCCGTGGCCGAAGAGGACGAACAGGAGCGGGGGGTGGGGAAGGGGGGGGGTCGGGAAACCCCCCCCCCCTAAACAGAATTTTTTTTTGTGTGGCTTGGCCACGGCCGGCCATGGCCAGCGAAGACGGCCACGGCAGCGGCCGTGGCCGGACAAGATGGCCACGGCCGTGGTCGTGGCCGGAGAAGACGAAGGGGGGGTCGGGAAAACCCCCCCCCCCCCAAACAGAAATTTTTTTTGTGGCCTGGCCACCATGGCCAGGCCACGGCCGTGGCTGGCAAAGATGGCCACGGCAGCGGCTATGGCCGGAGAAGACGGCCATGGCGGTGGCCGTGGCCGAAGAAGATGAAGGGGGGGTCGGGAAAACCCCCCCCCCCCAAACAGAAATTTTTTTTTATGGCCTGGCCACCGTGGCCAGGCCACGGCAGCGGCCGTGGCCGAAAAGACGGCCACGGTCGTGGCGCGGCTGGAGAAGACGAAGGGGGGGGTCGGGAAACCCCCCCCCCCCCCAAACAAAAAATTTTTTTGTGGCCTAGCCACCGTGGCCAGGCCACGGCCGGCCACGGCACCGGTCGTGGCCAGAGAAGACAAAGGGGGGTCGAGAAAACCCCCTCCAAACAGTTTTTTTTTTTTGTGGCCTGGCCACCGTGGCAAGGCCACGGCAGCGGCCGTGGCCGTGGCCGGAGAAGACGAAGGGGGGGTCAGGAAAACCCCCCCAAACAGATTTTTTTTTTGTGGCCTGGTGATGAGGACATCAGTTCAGACCAGAGTTCGGGTCAGTCGAACCAGTCCTTGGATGTTCCTGTACCAGCAACCCAGAGTCAGCAGGCCACGTCAGGGAAGACCACACCAGATAATCTACGAAGGTCCAAGAGGTTGCAGAACAAACGGGCTTGAAACATGTTTGTGTACGGAATTGACTTCGTTTTGAAATTTCAGCTACTGTGTCGGACTGGGCCCAAACTTGGATGGTCACATGGAAACGGCTGCTGATTCAAAGTCATTGCCTTTGGCAATGAGCTGCTGTGGATTTTGGCCATCCGGGCTCGTCTGATAGGAGTTTTGGGCCTGTTTTCGTTTTTAATGGCATAGTTGTAATTTTTCTGAACTTATGATGTTAGGGTTTTCTCTCTTATTTAAGTTGGTTTTGGGCGGCCGTCAGAGGCAGAGAAGAAAGATGCTATTTAGATTTCCTTTTTTTTTTCTCTTGAATGGAGATGAATGTTTTCTTTTTTTTCTGATTCAAAACAATTGAATTGAAAATTCAATTGCTCTTCCTTTAAATTTCGGATTGTGAGTGATCAAAATTCGAAATTTTTCCTTTTCTTGTCAAGATTCGAACCAAACCTGGACGAATTCTTTTCTCGCAGATTAGATCGTCTTGAGTTGCAGGCGTTTTGAATATCGCCCTGCATCAACTTGGTATCAGAGCCTTGATCCATTCCTTCCATTACCGCCTTGATCCATTCCTTCCATTACCGCCTTGATCCATTCCTTCCAAACCCAAATATCAACCCTAACCGAAATTTGATCCAATGGAGCAGAAGAACAACGATCAATCCCTGAGAGACGCCGTGAGAGATGCTATGCAAGACGCCATGCGAGACCAGCACCAGGTGATGCAACAGATGATGCAAACCATGCAGGCGATGATGGCGCGGCTGGAGGTGCAGATCGTGCCCAACCCCTTCGAGTGGAGGAGCGTGATGAAATTGATGGAGGTAGGGAGAGGGGTTTCGAAAATCTGGAGGCACCACCAATTCGAAGAGGGCAACAGAGGCCTGATGTTGGACTTCCAAGGTATGTCGATCAACCTCCCTATTTCGAAAATCAGAATCGGTGGGAAGCAGGCTTCAGGGTCGAAATTCCAGAGTTTAAAGGAGGAATTAACCCAGACGAGTATGTTGATTGGACCCTTCAGGTCGATGATGTTTTTCGTCTGAAGGAGGTGCCCTTAGACAAGCAGGTACCGCTTGTCACAATTCGATTCAGAGATAGGGCTGCTGCTTGGTGGCATGCGCAGCACTATCGTAGATATATGGATGGGAGACCTCCATTAGCGTCATGGGCAGCGCTAAAGCAGGAGATGAACAGGGAGTTTTTGCCTCCGAACCATGAGCAGATTTTGTATTCGAAGTTGCATGGTTTGACGCAAGGTAGTCGGAGCGTCGAGGAGTACACAACTGAATTTTATCGATTGGTTGCACGAAATCGGTTGATTGAGGCTGAACCGAGATTGATAGCCATGTATCTTCATGGCTTGCGGCTGCCAATCCAAGATGCACTGGCTGTGCATCGAATTGATAGCGTAGGAGATGCGCATATGAGGGCTCAGGCAGTGGAAAAGAGCTTGATGAGAAACAGGGGGTTTCAGAGCAGAGGGGGTTTTACTACGGGCCAGAGTTCAGGGCAGAATTCAGGGGGCAAATTTATGCCTCCAGTAGCGAGGCCGCAGGCATCAGTACCTCCAAGACCAACAGGGTCGAGTGGAACCTCAGGTTCTCAGGCGAGAGTGGGCAGCAACAGGGCTAACATTCGGTGCCATCGGTGTCAGAATTTGGGGCACTATGCCAATGAATGCCCCAAGGCGCGAGCTCAGTTGTATATGGAGGACGAAAATGGAGGAGAGTTCCCTGAGGATGAGGAATTTAATGATGAGCTGTGTGTTATTGATCCGGACCATATTCAAGGGGAGAGCTTGGTGATACGAAGAATGTGTCTGGCGCCGAGATCAGATGAGGATTGGCGTCGGCACGACATCTTCACAACGAAATGTTTTGTGGCTGGCAAAACATGTCGTGTTATCATAGACTCCGGCAGTTGGGAGAATGTGATAGCAGAGGAGGCTGTGAAGAAGCTGGGGTTGCAGACAGACCCTCACCCACATCCATATAAGCTCGGTTGGGTGAACCGAAATGCAGACATTCAGGTCAGCCGAAGGTGTAAGTTGTCACTGTGTTTTGGTCCTCATTTCGAGACAACTATTGAGGCGGATGTTGTTCCAATGGATGCTACTCACATCATACTGGGGCGTCCGTGGCAGTTTGATAACAGGGCAGTATACAACGGGTACACCCACAGTTATATGCTGCGTCCAGATGGGAGGAAAGTTATTTTGAAGCCGCTTCAGGAAGTGAGTGGACAGAATACAGTAATTTGTTTACCAAGCACAGAATTCGATGCGAGTTTGGATGGAGAGGATGTTTGTTTTGCTTTGGTGAGCAAGTCAGGAGACTTCGGCGTGGAAGAGGAGCAAAGGCCAAATATGATTCCTGAGGAGTTGGTGTCTATCTTGGAGGAATTCCGAGATGTTGTATCAAAGGAGCTACCGGCCGGATTACCACCTCTCCGAGATATTCAGCACGGCATTGACCTTATTCCGGGCTCAGTGTTGCCGAATAAGGCTCATTATCGGATGACACCGCAGCAGCATGAGGAATTGAGGAGGCAGGTCCAAGAACTTTTGGACAAGGGGTTCGTACGGGAGAGCATTAGCCCGTGCGCGGTGCCAGCCCTTTTGGTACCGAAGAAGGATGGTACGTGGCGCATGTGTGTCGACAGCCGCGCGGTTAACAAAATTACTGTGAAGTACAGGTTCCCGATACCGAGGTTGGACGACATGCTTGATCAGTTGAGTGGTGCTAAGGTCTTCACGAAGATTGATTTGAAGAGTGGGTACCATCAGATAAGGATGAAGCCTGGAGACGAATGGAAGACAGCCTTCAAGACTAAGGAAGGGCTGTATGAATGGTTGGTAATGCCATTCGGGTTGTCCAACGCGCCGAGCACGTTCATGCGCGTAATGAACCAGGTTTTACGTCCATTTCTTAGCTCATTTGTGGTTGTCTACTTTGATGATATTTTGATATACAGCAGGACAGCCGAAGAGCATGTGGGCCATGTGGCACAGGTTTTGTCAGTGTTACGTGAGAACCAGTTAGTTGCTAACCCAGAGAAGTGCATTTGGATGGTTGGGAGACTGATTTTTCTGGGGTACGTTGTGACTGGAGAGGGGATTCTCCCAGATAGGAATAAGGTGCATGCAATTGTGGAATGGCCAGTACCTTCAACCTTGACAGAATTGAGATCCTTTTTGGGTCTTGCAGGGTTTTATCGCAGGTTTGTCAAGGGGTACAGTGAGCTGGCTGCACCTTTAACGGAATTGTTGAAGGGAGCCAGATTCGGGTGGAATGATGCCGCACAGGAGGCATTTGATGGGCTGAAAGTCAGATTGACCGAAGCTCCTTTATTGGGTCTTCCTGATTTTGATAGAGTTTTTGAGGTGGATTGTGATGCTTCGAAGACTGGAATTGGGGCAGTGCTTAACCAGGAAGGAAGACCAGTCGCATACTTCAGTGAGAAGCTGGGAGGAGCTAAACTGGCTTATTCGGTTTATGATCTGGAATTGTACGCCATTGTGAGATCCTTGCAGCATTGGCGCCACTACTTGATTCAGCGGGAGTTTGTACTGTATTCAGACCATCAGGCGCTGAAGTTCTTACAGGGTCAGCATAAACTGAGTTCAAGGCATGCGAAGTGGGTGAGTGCCTTGCAGGAATACACTTTCAGCATCAAGCACAAGTCTGGTACGTTGAATAGAGTGGCTGATGCTTTGAGTAGGCGGAGCTTGTTGATTGGCGCTATGCATGTGTACACTCTCGGCTTTGAGAGTGTAAGGGAGGACATTCGTGTGGATGAGCACTTCAAGGAGATTTTGGCCAAAATTGAGGCGGGGGAGCGAACTGATTTCGTTCTCCATGATGGATATTTGTTTCGAGGTAACTGCTTATGTGTTCCTGATACGTCTCTTCGTGTGTTGATCATCCAGGAACTGCATAACCAGGGTCACTTCGGAAGGGATAAAACAGCCTGGTTGATTCGGCAGCGGTTTTATTGGCCTGGTCTTGACCGAGATGTCAAGGCTTTTGTGAAGAGGTGCAGGTTGTGTCAAGAGTCGAAGGGGACAGACACGAACCAAGGTATGTACACGCCTTTACCTATCCCAGAGGCACCATGGCGAGATGTTTCTATGGACTTTGTTGTAGGATTGCCACGGACAGCAAGGGGACTGGATTCGATTATGGTGATTGTGGATCGGTTCAGTAAGGTGGCGTGTTTCTTGCCATGCAAAACCACTTTTGATGCGTCAAAGGTTGCTGACTTATATTTTGCTTCAGTGGTTCGACATTTTGGTATACCGGCATCCATAGTGTCAGACAGGGACAGCAAGTTTATGGGACACTTCTGG